>CM060678.1:72491663-72751663 GCA_030686995.1 Artemisia argyi | reverse complement strand
CACCTCCATAATAAATCATGCAACCCGCTGGACAAACATCTATTTTCTTGTACCCAAGGCCTAATTCTAAAACCATCTTCTTAGACTCGTAATAATTATTGCCTAATGTGGAATTTAGGATAAACTCTTTAATTACCTATACAAACCGATCAAAACAAGCTTGACTTATGTTAAAATCTGACTTAATACTCAACAGCGTAGACGTCGCCGATAAAGTAGAGTGTTGTTCACATCCTTGATGTAACGACTTGTCTGCTTTTGACAACAACTCATAGAACCTTTTAGCTTTTAGATTTAGAGGCTCAACATTTGGCGGTTCAGATTCTGAATTTTCAAGATCAGGAAGATGAAAATCTGGATGAGCTGCATCATGTACCATGTTACGAACTAAATTAATGGCTTCGCTACGACGAGGTACTTGTTGAGAGGGTCCTTGAGAATATTTCTCTCCATGTGCGCTCCACACATAATACTCAGGGACAAAGCCATACCTTAACAAATCATACTTACAATCCTCGTGTTTTTTCCACTTTATGTGTTGGCATCTTTTACATGGGCATTTTATTTTGCCATCCGTGAAACCTCGAGATCGAGTAAAACGGTCTGCCTGTTTGACGAACTCTTCAATTCCCACTTCAAATTCAGGAGTGCCCATGGTGTGTATTAATTTAAACACCTTTTCTTTACCAAATACCGGAACAAAATGACCAAAAACTAACCAATTATGCCAAACATGTTGTGTTTTTGCGTTTGTGATGCAGGTACGGATATTTAAGAAAAAGACAAAAATCATGGAAAAACGAACAAACACGAGCACGTGAATGGAAAGAGTGTGCGGAAGCCGAGGCCGGGGATGAAATTTTCACCATTGGATCATATTTGAGCACGGATTTACATAATCAACCTTGAAGAATAAGAAAATAGCAAGAAATACGCATGGATTAAGTTTACTCAATTGGCAGATTTGGTCCTCGAAGTTTAACAAATTACAATCTTGGTCCTTGGATTTTACTAATTCTAAATCACATATAAACCAAACAAAATCATCCTTGGTCTAAATTTAAGCCCAAAACCCCCATCTCTTACCAAAAGCCCATCATAAATTACCCCTTAACCCGGCCCATTCCCTACACCCTCGGTCAAACAATACCAAACCTGGTCAACCCATAAACAAATACCCTTTTCATATTACCCGCCCCCCCAATTCACCCACAAACCCAGTTACTACTATTCACTCTATAGTAAATATGAACCCTAATTCCCCAATCCCAAATATAACCACAATTAAAGGTAATTAGGTCAATTCAGAGGTGTTCTAGAAGCCCAGGGTGTTGTCAGATGGTGTCAGTCAAAAAGAAACACACGAATGGTATACGTGGCAGCCAATGATTGGGAGGAACGCGTCATACATTTTGATCCAAGGGCGATTAAGAGATGGGATGGATAGGATTATGATCTAAGGGTGTAAATAAGACTCAAAGAAGCACAATATCACTCGGATTGCCAGCTTGGCAATCCAAGACCTCAACCCTCATCCTCATCTATAAATAGAACCGTTTTTAGCTTAGTTGGGTGTGAAGTTTCGAATAGCGAAGCTCTGCCAAAATCTTTTCTTAACTGTAATCATTTTACATTCAGTTGTACTTTCTCTTTGTTTAATGAAATTTAGTTTTATTTTGAATCAAAATTGTCTTTAGTAGATTACAGCTTATTGTTGTTTAAATAGTATTGTTTTATCATTTCAATTCAATTAGAAATACTTTTACATTCTCAATTTGTATTTCATTTTAATCATCAGTGTCATTATAAATCAGAAAAATAAAAAATTGTTTTAGAATTGTGAAAATCAGATTAAACAACAGTTGAAGTGTAGTTTGAAATTGTTCTTAATAGCTTTGAGTTATTGAAATTTAGTACTAATCACTTGAGTTCCAGATTTACACTTGTTCATTTTTGGTCAATTTAGTCAACTGTAGTTGTCTTTTGGTGATCTGTGGTGGAATTAGCAGGTTAATTCAGAAGTTGAAGGTTGTGCCTGTCCAAAGACAGGCAAGCATAGTGAGACTCCTCTATTTTGAGCTGAGGAGTGAGTTTAAGTAAGATCTGTTCTAATTTTTCAACTTATAGAATAGTATAAATCTTTATTTCTGTGATTCTGAATTGATAGTTGTTCATGAGATGTTTGATTGATGAATCTGCTTCTTATAGAGTTAGTATAGCTTATTGGAAATTTGGTTTAGTAGTCTGTGGGAGTTTTCATTATATCTTATTGTTTACTGATATATTAGGGGATGTTTGGATCTGATTTTAAGTGAGAATTGGTGTAGTGAGTTTGCTAGTTTTTTTGTCTTCTATAGTTTCACTTTGGTTAGTTATAGCTAGTAGGATCAATAAAACAGTAGGTTATTAGCTAAAAAGTCTAAATTAGATTTCTCTTTAGCTTAACTGTTCTTATTGTTAAATTCAGCTAGTAATAGAGTAGTAGTAGTTACATAATTGATCATGGTAGCTTATTATAGTTTTATCATAGCTTAATAACATACATAATAGTAGAATTTATAAGTTGAAATCAGATTTGGTCAATTTAGTTTGCATACATTAAGTCAAATAGAGTTTGAATCAGATTTTTTTTTAGTCACAACTTAGTTAGCAGTTTTAGGTTTCATTTCTAGTTGGTATTGTATTTTGCTTGCTGTTTTGAGGAGATTAGAAGTCAGAATAATAACATATAAAAGAAAGTTGAGGATTGGAACTTTATTGCTTATTGGTTTAGCTGTTTGAAGTTAGCCAATTGAACCTGAATATCCCCTGCACCACAGGTTTTTACTGATTTACTTGGCATTATTTAGATTAGCATAGGATAGTTTTAGTCTGAGCTTTTTAGGTTTTTAGCTTCTCAGTAGCATAGTTAAGTACTTACCCCCATTTGCTTGTAGTTAATAGCTTATTTAGTACTACTTATTGGCACTGCTTATTGATTGCTTGAAATTGTTTTCTGTCATTACCATTGAGCTGCTAGTGTTCATTTATGCTTTTGCTTGTGCTATTTTACCACACCTGAGTTTCTTTGGTTTAGTATTTGTGATTTCATTCAGTATTTAGCTCCATAGCTTCTTCTGTGTAGTTTTGTTTAGTCACTTAGCTTATAGTAACTGCTTATTGCTTGCTTCTGTTGATTCTGTGCTTTCACTGTTCATATCTGAGTTTATTTGTGCTTATTTTATCATATTGTAACTGTGTTTGAAGTTTGGTTTAGTTTTGTGGCAAGTGCTTATAAATAAGCACTTGCCATAAGCTGTTTTAGCACTGAATAAGCACTTCTGCTTAACTTTTTCATTCCAAAAAATTTTCTGCAAGCTCATTATAATATTTTAGATTTTCTGTAATTTTTTCATAATTTTCTGAGTTGATTTGATATTTTTCTTAATATTTCTTCACTTTTAATCATTTTTATATCATTTTTAATAACAAAAATCCATAAAAAATCAGAAAAAGCTTTGAAAAATACAAAAATATTTTTAGAAATTCTTTTATAATATTTTAGAATTTTTAGAATTAAATTTTCATTTTTCCACTTTAATTTTCTATTTTTCTTTATTTTTAATTCATTTTAAATTCCAAAAATAGAAAATAAATTCTAGAAAATAAATAAAAACTCAAAAAAATATTTTTCTTTTTCTTAAAATTATTTTTATTAGTTTAATATATTTAGAAAATATTTTCACACTTGTAGGATCATTTTTCGAATAAAAGTCGCGTTTAATTTCGTACATTACGTTTAATAATCACGTGTGCATTTCTGTTTTCACGTTTTTGACTTCTGTGCATTATTAGCTTGTACTCTTTGCATATTTCATTGTTTTTTGTGATTACTTGAATTTATTGATTGCTATTTTCACTTTCTCACTTTTCAATTCACGGTTTCACGAATCGATATTCTCGATTCCATTCGCCTTCGTTGGGAAATGACTCGGGTGATCCGTATTTTACGCGGATCACTTCGATACTGTACTATATATATTATATAATTGGTTTTCACACGAATCAATTTTTGGCACCGCTGCCGGGGAAGGCCGAAGTGAATTTTTGAATATCGTTTTGAAAAATCGTGTTTTGTTAAGCCTTCCTCTACTTTGTATATATATCTCTATAAAAATTGAAAAATTCAAAACACTATTCCTAAAGTGTTTACAAAATACCAAAAAAATAATAAAAGTTACAGCCTCGACTCGACCGAAAGGAAGGGCGTTGTAAACCAAAAAAAAGTCTCACAATATAACGAAAACGTAATTTAGTTGTTTATCGGATTATTTCAATTACTACAACCGAATAAGCGGGAAATACGGATAGCTAAGACATTAAATTGCTAGCTGAAGAGAGATCCATTCTTCTCTCCCATCCCGTCGCGCATGGTTTTAAAAGAAACGGTTTTCGATTAACATTACGTTTTAAGAAAAGAAAAACAAAAGAAATAAAAAGTTTTTGTGAAAAAGTTATATAAAAAACAAAAAGATTTTCTTTTCTCTTTTCTTTTTCATTTTTTTTGATTTTGCTCGTGGTGTATGCACACCCGTTCTTCTTTTGAGAGTCTTACGTCTCCGTTCTCTAACCCTGAGCGGGTTTTACGACATACTGGTCGGGTTCATTTCCTTGACAACGAGGAGATGAACCAAAATGAACACAACGGACCCCCGTCGATGGGTGGTCCGCAGCACACTGTTATCTCGCCGATGGGACAACAACCGGCATTTGATCCACGTCCGATGGAAGAACAACTCCAATCACCATTCAATGGTGTGAGGAGAGTGTTAATACAAATATCGCCTAAAAACGTTATTTATATTTTACGATCTTCGCTAAGTTTTGTTAACGACAAAATGTAAACCTTTGTTTCTAAGCAAAACATAATCTTACTTTTTAAGACTTGCATAAACTAGACTTTTGCTACATTTTACATTTCATAAAACACAACACAAGTTTATTTCTTAAATAAGAAATTGTCACATCACATTTATGGCAAGTTTTGTCACTATATATTTATGGAAAGAAATGTGTTTGACTAACTTTGTTGTTGCTTGCAAGCTTTGTATTTGACTTGTTTTTAAGTGATATGACATTGTTTGGTTGCTAGGATTTATGAGACAAGACCTTGTTTGGTTTGAAGAGTTATTGCATAAACCTACTGCAGACCCGGCGGTACCCTGGGTGTACACAGGCGGAACCCATCTGAGGGTTCCGCCTGATCCGCCAAGCATGCAGAATGTTGTGCTATAAATACCAAGCCATAACTTGATTTTTGGCTAACCTCTTGAGATCATATTTTACACACACACTCATCTTTTCTTCTAACCTCTTAACATTGTAAATGTGAAGTTTCCTTTTGTAGCAAAGAAGCTCACAAGGTCATCAAAAGTTACAAGTTTCCAACACAACGTTGCAAGACTTGTTAGCTTATTATTGTGTGAACTCTTATTGTTTACACGTCATTTGTTTGTGTATATTCTGTAGTGAGTGGTTAGTATTTTAGTCCTCAAAATACAAAGAGTGTTGGGAGTTGTTGTACCCTAGTAAAAGAACTAACGGGAGTGGTTGTGCCCTTGTAAAAGAACTCGACATTTAGCTTTGTGTCGGTAAAAGTATAAGCGACGTGTAAGGTTTTCTCTGCCGGTGAAAGGAGCTTGTTGACTAGTGAAAGAAACTCTCGAGTTGGATACTCGGGGCGTGGACGTAGGGCAAGGAAAATGAGTCCTTGTAGCCGAACCACGATAAATACTCGTGTTGTGGTTTGATCGTTTCTTTCATTTACTTGCATGTTATATATTGTGTTTGTGCATATATCTTTGATCAAACGGAAAGTTTCAAAGCTAACTTAACAAGTTAAAAAGATTTTAATCGGTAAACTATTCAACCCCCCTTCTAGTTTTCCACAATTGGCATCAAGAGCTACGTTACTCAAGCTTTTAAAAATATATTGTTTTTAAAACTTGAAACGATCCATGGATTTTGAAAATTACAAAGAAGGGCAATCTATGCAAAGACCACCGCTCTTTGAAGCAAATGGTTTTATATTTTGGAAAAACCGTTTTGAAACCTACGTGAAATCTAAAGATATAGATTTGTGGTATATAATTATTGATGGTGATAACGTAGTTACTAACATCAAAGATGATGATCAAAAGAAATTAATAGGTAAAAATAATGAAGCTAAAATGATGCTTTATAATGCTTTACCTAAGAAAGAATATGAAAGAGTCTTTTTGTGTAAAATCGCCAAAGATATTTGGCAATCCTTAATTGTTACTCATCAAGGAAACTCACAAGTTAAAGATAACAAAATTGATCTTCTTGTTCAACAATATGAACAATTTGTTATTTCCGAAGATGAGATTATTGATAATGCCTTTGCTAGGTTTAACACTATTATTACTTCACTTAAAGCACTTGATGAATCTTTTTGTAGTAAGAACTTTGTCAGGAAATTTCTTAGAGCACTCCATCCGAAGTGGAGAGCAAAAGTGACGGCAATTGAAGAATCCAAAGATCTTTCAAGCATGTCACTTGATGAGCTTATTGGAAACCTCAAAGTTCATGAAATGGTAATGGAAAAAGATTCGGAACTAGTTAGAGGCAAGAAAGAAAAAGTTAAGTCCATTGCCTTGAAAGCTAGAGTCCAATCAAGTGATGATGAAGAATCTACTTCGGATAGTGATGATGAGGAATATGCTATGGCCGTGAGATACTTCAAGAAGTTCTTTCGTAGGCGAGGAAAGTTTGTAAGGCAACCTAAAGATGACAAGAAAACCTTCCGGAAAGATCGTGATGATCGAAAAGGAAAAGTTGAAAGAAAATGTTATAGGTGTGGAGACACAAGTCATCTTGTAGGAGAATGTCCAAAACCACCCAAGAGCAAACCTCAACAAGCTTTTGTGGGTGGTGCTTGGAGTGACTATGAAGGAGATGATGATGAGCCAAAGAATGATGATATTGCTCTCATGGCTCACAACTCAAATGAGGTACTCTCCGACTCATCTTACTCCTCTATTGATGATGATACTTTACAAAATGAATATAACAAACTGTGTGAGTTAAGCTTAAAAATCATAAACAAAAATAAATTTTTGAAAACCAAAAAGGAGTTTTTAGAAAATAAAGTCTATGAGTTAAAAGAAAAAGCTAAGAGATTAGAAAAGGGTAAAGGTATTGACACCTCATGCAAATCATGTGAAGAACTTAAACTTGAAGTTGAGAAACTTAAAATTACTCAAAATGATCTAATCAAACAAACCACAAAGTTCAAAAAGTTCGATAAGAGCATTTCATGTGCGGATGAAATTATGAAACTTCAAAAGGCACCTTTTGATAAAACTGGTCTAGGTTTCAGGAACGTAGAAATCATTAAGGGTCAAACGAAACAAGAAAAGAACGCACATGAAACAAACAAAATTGCTACAGCAGCCCGCGGACCAGACGGAACCCAAATTAGGGTTCCGCCCGTTGGCCCCGAGGGTTCCGCCAGGTCTGCTGCAGCAGTAACTCCATCCACATCGGATCGTTCAAAATTTGTTAAAGTTACATATAAAAATGGAACAAAACCTGCCTTTAGAACTGGAGTAGGACTTAGTAAAAATGAATTTAGAGCTAAAACTACTCAACCAAGACCTAAGACTCCAATTCCCAAACGCCCCTTTCCAAAGAGCAACTTCAACGCTCGACCAAACTACCAACATATTTGGAACCAAAACATTCCTAGACACTACCAAACTCCAAACCACATGCCATGGAACCCTTATGCTCTATTTTTATACTTGGAACAAATTAATGGCATGCTTAACCAAAATGGACCCATGAGAAATTGGGGACCAAATGTTTGAGTGTTTTTCATAAAATAGGTGTGCCTCAAAGTTTGTTTGGATCCGGATGAATGGATCAAAGATAGCGGTTGTTCAAGGCACATGACGGGTAATAAAAGCCTCTTCTCAACATATCACAAATGTGATGGAGGTAATGTTACGTTTGGTAGTAATGCTAAGAGCAAAATCATCGGAAAAGGTACAATCTCTCATGACTCCCTTTCTATAGATGATGTTGCTCATGTTGATAACTTAGGATTTAATCTTCTTAGTATTAGTCAACTTTGTCGTAATAAGTATAATGTCCTTTTGAGTGAAAACGGTAGTAAAATACTTAAAGATGGTATAACCGTAGCCAAAGGTGTCCTTAAGAACAACGTATACGTCATGAAGTTGGATTCAACATCTAGAGACAAACTATGTCTTACCTCATTAGATGAATCTTCAACTTTATGGCATAGACGTTTAGGACACGCTAACATGAGACTAATCCAAAACCACTCTTCCAAAGACTTAGTTCGAAACCTACCTAAGTTGAAATATGACCAACACTTTTGTGATGCTTGCAAAGTCGGTAAACAAGTCCATGGTAGCCATAAGGCTAAAAACTTGGTTTCTACATCTAAGTGTCTAGAACTTTTACATATGGATTTATTTGGTCCATCCGCTATACAAAGTTATGGAGGCAACTTCTACACTTTGGTCATAGTTGATGATTACTCAAGATATACTTGGACAAAATTTTTGAAAAGTAAAAATGAAGCTTTTGATAAATTTGAGATTCTAAGTAAGAAAATTCAAAATCAAGTAGGGTCTAATATTGTGTCTATTAGAACGGATCACGGTCGTGAATTTGATAATGAATTTCAATTTGGTAAATTTTGTGATAATAATGGAATAACTCATAACTTTTCGGCTCCACGTACTCCTCAATCTAATGGTGTAGTAGAACGTAAAAACCGGACATTGCAAGAGATGAGTAGAACAATGCTTAATGAACAAAACATTCCACAAAAGTTTTGGTGTAATGCCGTCGACACTTCAACGTACATTTTAAATCGAGTCCTAATTAGACCATTTTTGAATAAAACTCCTTATGAACTATATAAAGGTAAAAAGCCTACATTAGGATACTTTAGAGTGTTTGGGAGTAAATGTTTCATTCTTAACACCAAGGATTATCTCACCAAATTTGACCCAAAGTCTTATGAAGGTGTATTTCTTGGATATTCACAAAATAGTAAAGCTTACATTGTTTTGAACAAAGAAACCTTAAGAGTCGAGGAATCGTTAAACGTAACATTTGACGAAAGTCCACCTCCCTCTAAGACATCACCTTTGGTAGATGATGACTTAGTTGAAAGCAAAGCAATTGAATGTCAAGAAAACTTAGGTAATGACAAGGAAGATGAACTATTAAACAAAGAACTTGTCAATGTCAAAGAATCTAAAAGTCATCCATTAGACGGTGTCATAGGCAACATTAACGAAAGAACACTTAGATCAAATGTTCAAAATGAAAGCAACTACTTTTGTTTCGTGTCAACCAATGAACCGAAAAACATTAATGAAGCCATTAAAGATGAATCTTGGGTAATTGCAATGCAAGAAGAATTAAACCAATTTATTAGGAATGATGTATGGACATTAGTTCCTCAACCAAAGAGTCAAACAATAATTGGAACAAAATGGGTCTTTCGTAATAAAATGGATGAAAATGGAATTGTGTCTAGAAACAAAGCTAGGCTAGTAGCACAAGGATATAATCAACAAGAAGGAATTGATTACGATGAAACTTTTGCTCCGGTAGCTAGGCTCGAGTCAATTAGAATATTACTTGCTTATGCGTGTGCACATAATTTTAAACTCTTTCAAATGGATGTCAAAAGTGCATTTCTAAACGGAGTCATTAATGAAGAAGTGTATGTTGCTCAACCACCGGGCTTCATCGATTTTGAAAAACCTAATTATGTTTACAAACTTAAAAAGGCTCTTTACGGACTTAAGCAAGCTCCAAAAGCATGGTATGATCGACTTAAAACATTCCTAGTTGACCATAAGTATACCATGGGCTTAGTTGATAATACTCTCTTCACTAAGAAGAAAGATTCACATATTATCATAGTCCAAATCTATGTTGATGACTGATTCGCCCCAAACTAGTTATCTTTTATTTCTCAACCACTTGTGAATGGTCAATAATAAAGTCAAACCAATCAAAGGCAAATGCTTCCGTGAAATACAGTGTTTTCCCGGGTCGTAATGTCCCAACGAGGTGTACGATGTTTTATTATAAACGAATCTGTGATTAGTGAACGGGAAAGGTATAAAAGTGTGTGTGTGTGTGTAAACTAGGGTTTTGTAAAGTAAAATGACTTAGATAAGCTAATGGAATGATTACGTAAAAACCTAGATATCTAAAACGTATAAACGTTCACCAATTTAAAATCAGACGCGACTGCGTACTGAGAAAAAGGTGAGTTTTAAGAAAAATAAACTACAAGGGTTAAAATTGACAATCCTATAAACTTAAACTTAAAATAAAATTAATTTAAAAAGAAAACTATTTTTTAGATTATTATATTATTTATTATTAATTATTTAATTAAAAATTATTTAACTATTTAATTAAAATTAAACAAAAAATGATAAACAATACAAATTAAACTAAAAACTTATAAAAATAATTTCTAAACTTAAATTAGAACTTGAAGAAAGTATAAAAAATAAAAATAAATATTTTTGTCTTTTTATAGATTTTCTATTAATTAAAAACTATTTATAATAATTAAACTAATTAAACTATTTCAAATTACAAATAATACTAAAATAACTTAGAAAATTATGAAAAAAATTTATAAAACTATTTAACCATCACAGGAATCCTAAAAAATTATAAAAGCTTTATTTTATGTATTTTTAAACTAGTTTACTAATTATTATTCTATTTATTATTTAATTACTATTTAAACTATTATAAAAACTATTAAATGAACAGTATAAATCACAAGAAAATTTCTAAAATTATCTTATGACTTATAGAAGCTAGGAAAAATATAAAATATAGGTATTACTATATAAAAACTAATTATGCTATTTATAACTTAATTATTTATTAATTACTAATAAAACTATTATTAATTCTAATAAATACTAAATTACAAAATAAAAATCTGAGAAAATTATTAAAATTACTTTAACCTAATAAGAAATTAATAAAAATATAAAATTACAAATTACTTAATAAAAATCTAAAAATGAAAATTAAAGTTAAATTAAATTAAATAGAAACTATCACTTATTTTTATGTTGGTTTTTCTTGAATTTTCTTTTACAAAACTATTTTATACCTAAATATAACTAACTTTTATGAAAACAATATTTTTATAAGCTAAAATTAAGCACTGTGGAAGCTTATTGCTACCACAGTTGACTTTGGTTGACTGAAATGGCAAATAAGCTCAAATGAGCTTATGTGGGACCCACTATGGCTAAATCTGGTCCTAATAAGTATGTTAGACTTTTCTAAGCTCAATTTTACCAAATAAGCTCAGTAGATAAGCTAATAAGCAAAAATAAGCTAATCCAAAAACTGATTTGAACACAGAAATGGGACAAAGTTTATGGCTTATTCTAGGTGGGGTCCACTGAGGCACAGGTCAAACAAAAGGTCAATAAATGTTCCCTGGTAGGAGGGGGGTTCAAAGGACCAAAGTATGGACTGTGGGACCCACTGTGGTGGTCACAATCAACCACCAAAGTGGTGGGTGGTCTGATGGTGGTCTGTGCACAGGACACTGGGTTGCCCTGCAGGTGTGTTTGGGTACCTGTGGGGCCCAGTAGAAAGTTACTAAAATATAAAACTTGTGGGACACTAAAGTTGAGGTGAGGGACTACTAATCCTAGAAAGATCAAAGCCTAAAGCCTAGTACTAAATTCTACAAAAATCTTAGAAGTTTTGGGTTTTCTGAAAATGGGTAAAGTTGACTTTAAAGAAAATGAACTAGGTTTGACTAAAATGAAATTCAAATAACTCCTACTGATTATAGATGATATAATAATCTATAAAGTTACCAAATTAGGCTATACTACAAACTTATGTATTGGCTTAATGAGATTTTGTGTCTCAATATCCTCACAATTAACTGTGAGGATGGATGGTGTATGATTTTGACTAATGGTGTTTAAGATGCAAAGTTTATGGACTATATAACCTATTTTACACTACAGCAGTCTAGTGAAACCAAAATAAACAACAAATAATAACAAGATCGTAGCTAACAAGCTTGTTCCAAACACCCTATATACTAACTGATTTTATGAATTCCAAAGCAACTCACTGATTTAGACTGTAACTCTGTTTCCAAACTCTATAATATCATTAAACTAAAGCTTCTGAACATGAAACAACAACAATAACATCAGGGTACCATGAAATGACAAATATGATGATTTGACTGTGAGATTTAAGATTTCTAGCAACTATCAATTCCAACAAACAACAAGGTTATTTTAATGGATAAATCTATTTAAACATATCACAGGAACATAAGAAAGCAAAGATTCAAGCATATAACTTGCATACACAGTAAATTGCAAATATGAGTAATGGCTTACAAATGAGTAGCAAGGCTGAAACTAATGAACCAAGAACTGTGAACCACCCTAATAGCTTTCCACAAAGCTTTTAAACCAAGGCAATCCAAAATCTACCTTGCTCCAATGCTTGCTTCTTCAATGAAACTGATTTTTGATTTCTTTTCTATTTAATTGATTTCTTTTTGTATTTTTTTTTCTTTTTTAGACTAAAGCTGGTTTTAGGTCTCTAAAAGCTTCAATGAGCTTTTTCAGGAGCTTATGTGAAGTTTTGAGTCAACTAACAACAACATTCACCAACAATAATTTAAAGTGCAAGGAAATTAAAAATGGATTAAGCAACAACTTGAATTTTAAAGATAAACTGAAATTGAAACTGAAAATGAGTTTATTACACTTTGTCAAAGAGTAACAACACACTTGAAAGCTGTAAATGACAAGTAAGAAAGAAAAGCAGTAAATGACAATTAAGTAAAGTGATCAAAAACATGAAAATTAATGATAGTCTTCATTCCTGGCTCTTCCTTGGTATTTATTGACTTGTTTGACTCCCCTCAGCTAGCTGGAACTTTCCCAACTCATTTCATAGCCATTGGATGGGTCAAACTGATCCAATCCGTTTAAACAGATTTTGGCGGGAAACGTGGGAATGGTTGCTTGCAGCCTAGATTTTGCAATTAAAGAAATTTGGGAAGTAGTGTGAGGTGGAGGGACAGGTTAGGATAGATTAGAGCCAAGTTGGGATGGTTTTTAACAATACCGTGGGTTTTGGAGTGGTTTTGGGTGAAAAGGAGTGGGAAGTGCATTTATTGGTGATAGGAGGGGTGAAAGAGAGTTGATAGATAGCATAGGGTGAGGTGGAAAGATGAGGTGAAGTGTGGAAATGGTTTTACAGGTGGAGGATGAAGGCGGTTGGGAGGAGGTGAAGAGGTGGAGGGGATGAGGTGTAGGTGTTGACTGTTTGACCGTTTTTATTATAAACGGGGGAGAGTATATATTGAGTGGTGGGCTGGTGTTAGTGATTGGGCTAGGGGTTGGATCAGGGTGGGCTTGGTTTGTGTGTGGTTTGGATTTGGTGTTGGGTTTATAATAGCAATAAGGGTCCGTTTGTATTATAACTTAACAAGGACCAAATTTGTAATTTTGACAAAGTTGAGGGACCTGAATTGTAACTTTCCCAAAGTAGTTTTAGGGACCACTCTTGTCATACTTGAATAACCCAAGGACCAAAGATGATAATTTCCCATATTAAATTCCCAGGGACCTTTTCTGTCAATTCCTTAAACTCCAGGGACCTTTATTGTAATTTTCTGATTCTTGAAGGGTTAAACCTGTAAATATCAAATATTAACACAAAGGACCAAATATGCCATTATATAATAGTACAAGGGTTATATTTAATATTTTTCCATTTTAAATAGCCCAGGGATTGATTTTGACACTTTTCAAAGTTGAGGGACCAAAGTTGTAAATTTATGATTTTTAACTTCAAAGGACTTTTCCTAACAACTTACGAATCCCAAGGACCTAAAATGATATTTGAACAAGTTTTGAGTGACCAGGGACTAGTTTTGCCAATTTATGAAACATGAGGGACTGAAACTGCCAATTATGCAAACTTTGTACGTTTTTCATCTGTTTTTGCATATTTTGCATTTGAAACATATAAAACACACCTTTAAGATATTTTAAGTATTTTGATGCATATTTGAGTGTTTTTGTATGTTTTGGCAGTTCAGATTAGTATAAAATGATGAGTATTTAGACACTCATCAATCCCCCACACTAAACTATTGCTAGTCCCTAGCAATCTATTGAGAAAAACTTAATGGTTTTGAAAAACTCTTTACCAAAAGCCATCACTTCTGGAGTAGCCAGGTGTAAGAACTGTGGCACACCTGATAACCGTGTGATTTTGAGCAAACCACCAGCTGTCAACGGATTTGATTAGTCTTTACCAAAAGCCGTTTGCTTCTGGACTAGCCAACTCTTGATGGAATAGTCAACATCTTGGTGAGCTGATTACCAATTATGGTTTTTCCACTGCCTTTACCACAAGCCATAATCTTGCGGGCTAGCTAACTCATTAGCTTTTGAGGATAATAGGGAGTTGAGGAACCATACAATTTTGGGCAAATTGCAAGCCATAAACGGGTTTGAGTTATCTTTACCAAGAACCGTTTGCTCCTGGATTAGCCAATCCTGTTGTGGGTTAGACATGGAGGATTGATACCATTTATTGCGTTCTAAGTGAGAAAAAATTTTAAAATTTTGGCTAAAATGGGGGTTCTTGATGGAACATGTGTTTAAATTCGTTAGAATAACGAATCTCCCCCCACACTTAGAACTGAATATTGTCCTCAATATTCAAAGTACCGGGTGTTAAACCGACACTTAGAACGTAAGAAGAAAAATATTCCATAGCCTTTATTTAAGATGTATATACATACAATTATTTTTTTAGATAAAACTTCTTAAATAGAAGCTATCACTATATTTACATTTTTTTTTTTTTTTTAGAGAGGATATATATATATACAACATGTGGGGCATCTCCCCCACACTAGGGTGAAACATGGGTGAAAACCTATGTACATGCTATTGTTTTTGATTTCCGAGTCGCTAGCTTGACTCGACCCCGAATTTATTTGTCCATGGGGAAGTAAGTGGAAGAGACAATCTCATCGGACTTTCATTCAAGATATTTGGATAAACATTTGAAGCACGTGAAAGTTCCACACCGATGAGATATAATGACACCCGGCTCATAATTTATAAATGAGAATGCCGGGGTCAAAGATAATGTCCTCACTCCCGAAAGAGTGAAGAACAGGATAAGGAACAAAATATATGAAGAAAAGAAAGAAAATCATGATGAAAATCATAACTAACTCCTCATCTTCAATAGGAAAATTCATTGTTTCATGAATCTCCTCTTTTAAGCTCGTTTGATCAAGACATATTATGGGTATGTCTAGATCAAAATAGAAACTATCATACTCCGGTGGAGATATGATATGAGTGAGTTCACAGGATAACTCCTCAAAGGTGAATGATTCGTATTCGGGATTGATTTGAGTGAGTTCATTGGGGAACTCATCAAAAGTAAATGATTCATAAACGGGAAGAGAATTATAAGAATGAGAAGTGGTGATACCACTTATCTTCTCTCCCGATTGATCAAAATGGAACGTTTGCAATTCCGGAATAGAATCACTGATCAAAACCTCACTATCCTTGACGGGGATAGGAGATGAAATAGGCTTTTCATTAAAAGCCTCGATTCTAGAAATGAGAAGATTAGCATTTAATAAAGTAAGACGAAGAGATTCGTCTCGGTGAATTTCTTCCTCATTCTCTTCTTCTGAGTTGACAAGCTCAGAAGGTAATTCCCCCACATAACTTATGTCTCCACAAGATAAAGAATAGTTCTCATCTGAATCAGAGAACATTTCAATATGATCATTTGGAAAGACAAGAGGGGGAGGAATATCACACATATGTTCAAGAATTCCCTGTGACTCTCTTGGGATTGAGACAAGGTTCTCAACACTAGACTTTATGAATTCGTCCGATTCCTTTGCAGGAACAGTGTCAAGATGCTCGTCCCCCATGCTCAGAGAGTGAGTGGGAACCTCGGGTGTGATAACATCATACTCAGGGAGATGAGAAGGATTAGCAGTAATGGAGTCTACAAGTTCCATTATTTCTACTGCTGGTGATTCAGTTATATTCTTTTCTCCCTGTATATGCATGGAAGGAGTCTCAACTGATGAACATGATGAGGTATTATCACTTTCATCATCCTCATCGAGAAAAGCAGCATTTTGAAATTTGGTACGCGTTATAGCTGCTTGTTCTAAGACTAGTAATTCTTCCATGGTTCTTTCGTCTCTAGCAGCACGTTTTTCAGCAAGTAATTCCGTGATAGATTTATCACGAGAATATGGAATGAGTGGAAACTGTGGGGGTGTGAATGTGTCAAAACCGTATGTATTAGAGCTAGAACAATGTTGAGGTTTATAATACGGTTGACATTGGAAATCATCATGAGGACCCCCACAATGTACACAAGAAAAACTTGGTACATCGTGAGACGACATATTAGCTAACTCCTCTATAATGTTTTTAAGTTTTTCAAGAGCCTCTAGACAAGGGTCTTGCAGGTTTTGAGGAGTTGCTTGGTTCATTTGGTATTGTGGAGGTGGGTCTTGAAACGAATAGTCGTAATTGTTACAAGGAAATGGATTCCTTGTTTGACAATCAGAGCTAAGGTGTGGACCTCCACAGTACTCACAACAGTAAAACTGTTGAGTCTGGCTTGGTGTATTTTGATACGAAACATCATTGATATTTGGATAATATGATTCTTGCTCGTATGAATGTGATGGGTAGTTGGAAAATTTTGAGGAGTCGTTGAATAAGTTTTGATTAGGATCATAAGCAAATGAATTACTCGATCCACAAAACAAACAACTCCCGTCTCGAATATCATTACCACATTGTTCACATGTACACCAACGACATGGAAAACCGAAAAGCGGCTCACCACAACCGTCACAAGGAACAAAATATGGAGGTGGGACAAGTGGTGTGCTCTGAGAGCTAGGAATTTCCACCACTTCCGTTATGGTCTCGGGTTTTTGTTTTTGATAATTGTGAAGATTAGGCAAATCGTTCTTTTCAGTAATTGCCCTAAGCTCTGTACGTTTGCTTGACAAACTTTTAACCGTAAACCGTGAAAGATCAGGATTGATTCTTGAAGGTTTAGGAGCATTTGTGAGCTCAGGTTTTTGGACAACCGTGGTTTGGACGTATTTAGCACCTCCATCGTCAGAGAAAAGTACAAGGTCCTTTGTTACCTCGGTTTCATGATCTCTTTCCCTCACAGGAGAGGGAATAGGAATCGAAGGTCCATCATAATCAACATAACATCTCAACATTTTTGACAAGGCCATAAGTTTTTCAACTTTACTTTTACAGGCCCTTTGTTTAAAGAAATCGTCATCGAGAGATGCCATTATAATTAATTATGGGACAAGTGGAAAAATGTAGAATCAAAGGGTTTTGTGGATGAGAAATGAAGAATCAAATAGGTAGGTGTGTAAAGGTGAATATTTTTGTGTTTTGTTTTATAAAAATATGGATAAAAGATGGTAAATATACAATGGATGTATATCCAGATTCACTAATACGCAAAATCGTTTAAAATAAGCGCACAACCTCCCCGGCAGCGGCGCCAAATTTTGATTCACCCCAAACTAGTTATCTTTTATTTCTCAACCACTTGTGAATGGTCAATAATAAAGTCAAACCAATCAAAGGCAAATGCTTCCGTGAAATACAGTGTTTTCCCGGGTCGTAATGTCCCAACGAGATGTGCGATGTTTTATTATAAACGAATCTGTGATTAGTGAACGGGAAAGGTATAAAAGTGTGTGTGTGTGTGTGTAAACTAGGGTTTTGTAAAGTAAAATGACTTAGATAAGCTAATGGAATGATTACGTAAAAACCTAGATATCTAAAACGTATAAACGTTCACCAATTTAAAATCAGACGCGACTGCGTACTGAGAAAAATGTGAGTTTTAAGAAAAATAAACTACAAGGGTTAAAATTGAAAATCCTATAAACTTAAACTTAAAATAAAATTAATTTAAAAAGAAAACTATTTTTTAGATTATTATATTATTTATTATTAATTATTTAATTAAAAATTATTTAACTATTTAATTAAAATTAAACTAAAAATGATAAACAATACAAATTAAACTAAAAACTTATAAAAATAATTTCTAAACTTAAATTAGAACTTGAAGAAAGTATAAAAAATAAAAATAAATATTTTTGTCTTTTTATAGATTTTCTATTAATTAAAAACTATTTATAATAATTAAACTAATTAAACTATTTCAAATTACAAATAATACTAAAATAACTTAGAAAATTATGAAAAAAATTTATAAAACTATTTAACCATCACAGGAATCCTAAAAAATTATAAAAACTTTATTTTATGTATTTTTAAACTAGTTTACTAATTATTATTCTATTTATTATTTAATTACTATTTAAACTATTATAAAAACTATTAAATGAACAGTATCAATCACAAGAAAATTTCTAAAATTATCTTATGACTTATAGAAGCTAGGAAAAATATAAAATATAGGTATTACTATATAAAAACTAATTATGCTATTTATAACTTAATTATTTATTAATTACTAATAAAACTATTATTAATTCTAATAAATACTAAATTACAAAATAAAAATCTGAGAAAATTATTAAAATTACTTTAACCTAATAAGAAATTAATAAAAATATAAAATTACAAATTACTTAATAAAAATCTAAAAATGAAAATTAAAGTTAAATTAAATTAAATAGAAACTATCACTTATTTTTATGTTGGTTTTTCTTGAATTTTCTTTTACAAAACTATTTTATACCTAAATATAACTAACTTTTGTGAAAACAATATTTTTATAAGCTAAAATTAAGCACTGTGGAAGCTTATTGCTACCACAGTTGACTTTGGTTGACTGAAATGGCAAATAAGCTCAAATGAGCTTATGTGGGACCCACTATGGCTAAATCTGGTCCTAATAAGTATGTTAGACTTGTCTAAGCTCAATTTTACCAAATAAGCTCAGTAGATAAGCTAATAAGCAAAAATAAGCTAATCCAAAAACTAATTTGAACACAGAAATGGGACAAAGTTTATGGCTTATTCTAGGTGGGGTCCACTGAGGCACAGGTCAAACAAAAGGTCAATAAATGTTCCCTGGTAGGAGGGGGGTTCAAAGGACCAAAGTATGGACTGTGGGACCCACTGTGGTGGTCACAATCAACCACCAAAGTGGTGGGTGGTCTGATGGTGGTCTGTGCACAGGACACTGGGTTGCCCTGCAGGTGTGTTTGGGTACCTGTGGGGCCCAGTAGAAAATTACTAAAAATATAAAACTTGTGGGACACTAAAGTTGAGGTGAGGGACTACTAATCCTAGAAAGATCAAAGCCTAAAGCCTAGTGCTAAATTCTACAAAAATCTTAGAAGTTTTGGGTTTTCTGAAAATGGGGTAAAGTTGACTTTAAAGAAAATGAACTAGGTTTGACTAAAATGAAATTCAAATAACTCCTACTGATTATAGATGATATAATAATCTATAAAGTTACCAAATTAGGCTATGCTACAAACTTATGTATTGGCTTAATGAGATTTTGTGTCTCAATATCCTCACAGTTAACTGTGAGGATGGATGGTGTATGATTTTGACTAATGGTGTTTAAGATGCAAAGTTTATGGACTATATAACCTATTTTACACTACAGCAGTCTAGTGAAACCAAAATAAACAACAAATAATAACAAGAGCGTAGCTAACAAGCTTGTTCCAAACACCCTATATACTAACTGATTTTATGAATTCCAAAGCAACTCACTGATTTAGACTGTAACTCTGTTTCCAAACTCTATAATATCATTAAACTAAAGCTTCTGAACATGAAACAACAACAATAACATCAGGGTACCATGAAATGACAAATATGATGATTTGACTGTGAGATTTAAGATTTCTAGCAACTATCAATTCCAACAAACAACAAGGTTATTTTAATGGATAAATCTATTTAAACATATCACAGGAACATAAGAAAGCAAAGATTCAAGCATATAACTTGCATACACAGTAAATTGAAAATATGAGTAATGGCTTACAAATGAGTAGCAAGGCTGAAACTAATGAACCAAGAACTGTGAACCACCCTAATAGCTTTCCACAAAGCTTTTAAACCAAGGCAATCCAAAATCTACCTTGCTCCAATGCTTGCTTCTTCAATGAAACTGATTTTTGATTTCTTTTCTATTTAATTGATTTCTTTTTGTATTTTTTTTTCTTTTTTAGACTAAAGCTGGTTTTAGGTCTCTAAAAGCTTCAATGAGCTTTTTCAGGAGCTTATGTGAAGTTTTGAGTCAACTAACAACAACATTAACCAACAATAATTTAAAGTGCAAGGAAATTAAAAATGGATTAAGCAACAACTTGAATTTTAAAGATAAACTGAAATTGAAACTGAAAATGAGTTTATTACACTTTGTCAAAGAGTAACAACACACTTGAAAGCTGCAAATGACAAGTAAGAAAGAAAAGCAGTAAATGACAATTAAGTAAAGTGATCAAAAACATGAAAATTAATGATAGTCTTCATTCCTGGCTCTTCCTTGGTATTTATTGACTTGTTTGACTCCCCTCAGCTAGCTGGAACTTTCCCAACTCATTTCATAGCCATTGGATGGGTCAAACTGATCCAATCCGTTTAAACAGATTTTGGCGGGAAACGTGGGAATGGTTGCTTGCAGCCTAGATTTTGCAATTAAAGAAATTTGGGAAGTAGTGTGAGGTGGAGGGACAGGTTAGGATAGATTAGAGCCAAGTTGGGATGGTTTTTAACAATACCGTGGGTTTTGGAGTGGTTTTGGGTGAAAAGGAGTGGGAAGTGCATTTATTGGTGATAGGAGGGGTGAAAGAGAGTTGATAGATAGCATAGGGTGAGGTGGAAAGATGAGGTGAAGTGTGGAAATGGTTTTACAGGTGGAGGATGAAGGCGGTTGGGAGGAGGTGAAGAGGTGGAGGGGATGAGGTGTAGGTGTTGACTGTTTGACCGTTTTTATTATAAACGGGGGAGAGTATATATTGAGTGGTGGGCTGGTGTTAGTGATTGGGCTAGGGGTTGGATCAGGGTGGGCTTGGTTTGTGTGTGGTTTGGATTTGGTGTTGGGTTTATAATAGCAATAAGGGTCCGTTTGTATTATAACTTAACAAGGACCAAATTTGTAATTTTGACAAAGTTGAGGGACCTGAATTGTAACTTTCCCAAAGTAGTTTTAGGGACCACTCTTGTCATACTTGAATAACCCAAGGACCAAAGATGATAATTTCCCATATTAAATTCCCAGGGACCTTCTCTGTCAATTCCTTAAACTCTAGGGACCTTTATTGTAATTTTCTGATTCTTGAAGGGTTAAACCTGTAAATATCAAATATTAACACAAAGGACCAAATATGCCATTATATAATAGTACAAGGGTTATATTTAATATTTTTCCATTTTAAATAGCCCAGGGATTGATTTTGACACTTTTCAAAGTTGAGGGACCAAAGTTGTAAATTTATGATTTTTAACTTCAAAGGACTTTTCCTAACAACTTACGAATCCCAAGGACCTAAAATGATATTTGAACAAGTTTTGAGTGACCAGGGACTAGTTTTGCCAATTTATGAAACTTGAGGGACTGAAACTGCCAATTATGCAAACTTTGTACGTTTTTCATCTGTTTTTGCATATTTTGCATTTGAAACATATAAAACACACCTTTAAGATATTTTAAGTATTTTGATGCATATTTGAGTGTTTTTGTATGTTTTGGCAGTTCAGATTAGTATAAAATGATGAGTATTTAGACACTCATCAATGACATTATATTCGGATCAACTTGTCAAGAATTATGTGTGGATTTCTCAAAAATCATGCATGACGAGTTTGAAATGAGTATGATGGGAGAACTCAACTTTTTCCTAGGACTCCAAATTAAACAACTTGAAGATGGTATCTTCCTTAACCAATCTAAATATATTAAGGACATGCTTAAGAAATTTGGATTAGAAGATTCGAAACCAATCAAAACTCCCATGTCCACGGAAACTAAACTCACCAAGGATGAGGAAAGTGAATCCGTAGATAGCTCTAAATATAGAGGTATGATTGGTAGTCTACTTTACCTAACGGCTAGTAGACCTGACATTATGTTTAGTGTTTGTCTATGTGCTCGTTTTCAAGAAGATCCTAAAACTACCCATCTTGAAGCCGTTAAAAGGATATTTAGGTATATTAAGGGCACCACACATTTAGGTTTATGGTATCCTAAAGGAACGGGAATATACACCATAGTGTATGCCGACTCGGATCATGCCGGTGACTATGTCGATAGAAAAAGCACAAGTGGTATTTGTACTTTTGTTGGACATTGTCTCACCTCATGGTTCTCTAAGAAGCAAACAGCTCTTGCTATCTCAACAACGGAAGCCGAGTACGTCTCGGCCGGAAAGGCATGTCAACAAGCCCTTTGGATGAAGCAAGCTCTTGTCGACTACGGAATTCAACTCAACGACATCACAATTCTTTGTGACAACAAAGGTGCCATTGATCTTAGCAAAAACCTGGTTCAACATGCTCGTACAAAACATATTGAAATCCGTCATCATTTCCTTCGTGACAACGTCCAAAAAGGAAATATCTCAATTGAGAAAGTTTCTTCCGAAGATAACATAGCCGACATTCTCACAAAACCTCTTAAACGTGAACCTTTTAATCTTCTTAGGCTAGGCTTAGGACTCATGGAACCTACATTGTAGTTCTGAACATTAGACAAAAATCACAAAAATCAAAACAAATCCAAAACCATTTTTCTCAGCAGGGTCGGCGGAACCTTCAACCATAACGGACGGAACCCACCTCAGGGTTCCGCCGTGTCCGTCGACCTGCAGAATCATTTTCTTTGTTTATATTAAACCAAACACCCATTATCTCATACCACCACTTCCAAACTACTACTATTCACTTTACCACTCATCCATACCTACGAATTCTTGGTCCTCCATTCATTTACATTGCTAATCAATCATCGTTGTAAGTATTCTAAACATGATTACAATCCTGATCTGAGTCTAGGAATTCTATTTCTTGCACAAAAATAAAAACTTGGGGTTATGCATTAACTTAAGAAATTCATGCATTAGATTAGGTAATTAATAAAACTAATCATGTTTCCCATAGTTAGGAATTGCATCTTTAATTAGTATAAACATGTTTGCTAAAACACCCCATGTCAAATCCTTTCAAAAATTTCTCACAAGTAGGACAAATATTTTTTCGTCTCACATTGAGAATACAAAATCAAAACGTTATGCTTAAAACATCACTTGCATAATGTCTCTTGAATGCTAAAGGGAATACATAATCAATATGTATTTTCGGGTACATTCAAACGAAGCTACATTGAACTAGGAGCGTTTGGGTTATCTTTTGTTTTATAACAAAACTTGCATAAAACGATTTTGAAGCATCAAAATGAGTCAAGATAACCGCACCTCCACATTGTTTTCATATAGGCACACACTAGAACTTCCACATTATAATAGTGGTTTACGAAAACTAAAATGTGAAATTTTGTTGTTCTAGGAATCATCATGCCTCCTCTAACCCACTACGATCACAAGGACACCATTAAGTACCTACCAAAACACCACAAAACCAAAGGCCTTACCGCAAATCAAGTAAACGTTTTCAAAGCCCTAGAAAAACACTATGTCCATGAGGGTAGAACCATTGACCCATCTTTCCTAGAAGGCACAAACCTTTACGCCGATTTTGCCACAATCAACTTTGAGTGTCTTTTGAATATCGACGAGCCTATTTGTCCTAGGTTCATTCTAGAGTTCTATGCATCCTCTGTCCTCTCCACGGATAACTATGGTCATATGTCTATCAACTTTAGGGTTAGCGGTCATCAATACTCCTTCACTCTTGAGGAGTTTGCTCAAATCCTAGGTGTCCCAAACCATGGTACTTGCCTCTATTCCGACTTGCACTCCCTCTCAACTCTTGACAACCTCCAAGACCGTATCCACCCTTATGACACACCCCTTGTCTCAAAAGATGTACTCCGTGACCACCTCTTTGTTAGGACCACCACCACTAGGAGAACCCGTTCGGGGAATGAGGTCGATAAGGACCCATATGGAATGGAAATGAACGAACTAAAGCCCCAATTCAAGAAATGGGAGGAAGTCCTTAGAGCAAATGTCATTAGCACAATAGGGAACCGTGACCATATCAACCTTTGCCTTTGCTACATGCTCTACTCCTTGTCCGTTAGGCAACCTTTCAACCTTGCCTACTACATGGCCAAGAGAATGGCCGACATTCCCGTGCATGGCACAACGGCTATGCCATATGGAATGCTCTTGACCCGTCTCTTTAGGTTCATCTCACCCATTCCACCAACTTCAAATGGTCTTCGTCTTAACTACACTCTCATTCCACACACCTTTGTTCCACTTAGTGATAAGAGAGTTTACAAAGCCCAAGGAAAATGCCCACATCCTCCTACCTCATCTTCGTCTTCCTCAATGAGCGAAGATGACAATTTGCCAAACTCTAGGCTCCCTCCTCTCGAATACCTTTCTCAACTTCCGGATATTCCTAATGAGTCGGAGGAGTTCAAGCAAACCAAGGGGATGTTTAAGAATCTTGGAAGGTTCCTTGGAACGCTCAAGAACAAGATCGACCGTCAATGAGTGCGGGTGTGTTAGGAGTGTTTGGCACAAGGTGCTATTGAAACAATTTGGTCATTTAAACAATATTTGTGATGTATTTGTGTGTTAGTACAATGTTTGATACACTTTGGAACATGTTTTAATTAACAATGATGCAGGGAGACAACTTTAGGCAAGTTGTCAAATTTTCAAGTTTATGATATTTTCACTAAGTATAGTGAGATTCTCGACCTCAAGGTCAAAGTCCTATGAAATGCATGTTTACGTGTCCAATTTTTGCATTACCCAACCAGAAATGCCTTATCTCTTTGATTTTAGGAGTTTTCGAAAATTTTGAAAAACGTCTTGCGGGTCAAAAACGTGGACTGCCACGTTTTTCACCCCTGGCGGATCTGGCGGTACCCAAATTTGGGTTCCGCCAGTACAATTTCTGGGAATCCCAGATTTTGCCCAACGGACCAGGCGGCACCCTCAAATGGGTTCCGCCTGTGTATTCTGAGGGTGCCGCCAGCCTCCTGCAGAATTTTAGTTTTCATTTTCACAATTTCAACATCCAAACACCAAAATCCAATCCTTTTAGGTAGAAAACCATTACTTGCAATGTGTTTAGCAAAATAGGATACTCCTTCTTCCATAAACTTAACCAAAACCATTTCCCGCCAAAATTCAAATTCAACCATAACAACCTCAAGGACCCCTCAAACATTAAGGAAGGAACCCTTTTAAGGGATCCTTGAAATCCCTCAGATTTTTACTATCACAAATCCACCAAAACCACTAAGCATTTAGTGCAAAACTTGTCTTCTCACTTCACCATTTTCATTGGATTGACTCCCATGACATGACAACCCACAATTAGTTTTCCAAATCATTAGAAACCTCCATTTTTGTATGGACTAACATCAAATCCAAACACTCCTTTCCATAATTCATCAACACTATAAATTAAGCCACCCTCAACACCATCAAATCACACCTTCCTCAACACATCTTCTCAACCTTAGAAACCATGACTAAGTCAACAAACACCTCTCAACCATCAAGACCCATCCGGAAAACCGCCCAGATTAGTGTTAAACCACTATGGTCAAACCAATCCATCAACCTTATCTCCTCATCATCGGAGGAATTCACATCACCCATCAAAAATGAACATTTTTTGAACCTTGCATCTCCATCTCCATCACCCAAACTACCAAATGAGCACACTCCACCACCTACTAAATCACCTATTGACCCAACTCCACCAAGTGCTCCAACCCAACCATCAAAGATTCCATCACCATCACCATTACCAAAAATTGAACCTATGGAGCTTTTCGGGTCTCCTCCAATATCACCACACCTATTTGTCCAAGATCTTAATGATCTTCCACCAAGACCTACACAACCACCACCTTTTGCAAATCAATCACCAAGGTCAATTCTAGACCTTGATGAGGATCTTAACCTTAACCAACCATCACAACAAGTGTACCATCCACCCACACCATTGTTGTTTCACCCCATCTACCATGACATCCATGGTCCTCTATATGGAGAACCAAACTTTGAAAACCATGATCACCCAAATCCACCACACCCTCAACCTCAAACCTTTGAGTCTTTATTTCCTTCTTATGAGGATATCCAAAACATGGTTGAAAACCATCTCCATCAAGCAATGGAATTTCAAACCACATTGCTTGACTCAATACCAAACCCATCATCCACCCAAGAACCACAAACCAACCAACCCTCAAACCAAGAAACCAAAACCAACCCATTTCAACCCACTCATCCCCATGCTTGCTCAAATTGTGAGCAAATGGGTGAAACCATCAAAACCTTGCTTCACCAATTCCAAAACGAAACCCGTTTTGCATTCCAACACGTCATAGAACGTTTGGATGCACTTTCCCACCCCCAACAAATCCTAGACAACTTTTGGAGGCCATTTGCCCCACTCTAGGAATGTAGGATTTTATTTTATTTTCTTGGTTAATTTTTAGTTTTTGTGTACAAGTAGAAGAATAGTTCTCATTTCTTGTCTTTTGACTTTTATAGTCAAAATTTTACTTGGAATGAAATTTCTTTCTACTCACTTTAGTACATTGTTGGTTGAGCATATTTGTGTTGTGGTTGCAATGTGTGTGGTAACTACATTCTTAACTATCTATATCACCAACTAACATTTTTTTGTAGGGTCCAAAATCCATGTTTCCCATCTTGGCACTCCATTTAGGGGGAGTATCAACCAAGGGGGAGCATGAGCATTATTCCGCTTCGCCACTCTACTTTTTGTTTCGACAAAAGGGGGAGAAATATATTGAACTTTCAATACTTAATATGATTTTCATAAATTAAGTAAAACAAGGTTAATATAATTTTTTTTAAGTCTTGAAAACCAAGATTTTGCATGTTACTTAAAAACAAAGTTTATGTTTTGTCATCAACAAAAAGGGGGAGATTGTTAATACAAATATCGCCTAAAAACGTTATTTATATTTTACGATCTTCGCTAAGTTTTGTTAACGACAAAATGTAAACCTTTGTTTCTAAGCAAAACATAATCTTACTTTTTAAGACTTGCATAAACTAGACTTTTGCTACATTTTACATTTCATAAAACATAACACAAGTTTATTTCTTAAATTAGAAATTGTCACATCACATTTATGGCAAGTTTTGTCACTATGTATTTATGGAAAGAAATGTGTTTGACTAACTTTGTTGTTGCTTGCAAGCTTTGTATTTGACTTGTTTTTAAGTGATGTGACATTGTTTGGTTGCTAGGATTTATGAGACAAGACCTTGTTTGGTTTGAAGAGTTATTGCATAAACCTACTGCAGACCCGGCGGTACCCTGGGGGTACACGGGCGGAACCCATCTGAGGGTTCCGCCTGATCCGCCAAGCATGCAGAATGTTGTGCTATAAATACCAAGCCATAACTTGATTTTTGGCTAACCTCTTGAGATCATATTTTACACACACACTCATCTTTTCTTCTAACCTCTTAACATTGTAAGTGAAGTTTCCTTTTGTAGCAAAGAAGCTCACAAGGTCATCAAAAGTTACAAGTTTCCAACACAACGTTGCAAGACTTGTTAGCTTAGTATTGTGTGAACTCTTATTGTTTACACGTCATTTGTTTGTGTATATTCTGTAGTGAGTGGTTAGTATTTTAGTCCTAAAAATACAAAGAGTGTTGGGAGTTGTTGTACCCTAGTAAAAGAACTAACGGGAGTGGTTGTGCCCTTGTAAAAGAACTCGACATTTAGCTTTGTGTCGGTAAAAGTATAAGCGACGTGTAAGGTTTTCTCTGCCGGTGAAAGGAGCTTGTTGACTAGTGAAAGAAACTCTCGAGTTGGATACTCGGGGCGTGGACGTAGGGCAAGGAAAATGAGTCCTTGTAGCCGAACCACGATAAATACTCGTGTTGTGGTTTGATCGTTTCTTTCATTTACTTGCATGTTATATATTGTGTTTGTGCATATATCTTTGATCAAACGGAAAGTTTCAAAGCTAACTTAACAAGTTAAAAAGATTTTAATCGGTAAACTATTCAACCCCCTTCTAGTTTTCCACAGAGAGCTATTGTGATTCCGGACATCAATGCCAACTTTGAGATCAATCACGGATTACTCAATTTGATCACGGGTATATCCTTTCACGTGTTCGATCACAAAGACCCCTATGCTCACATTAGAAATTTCACCGACATCGCTGAGACCATTAGAATGAACCAAGTTCCTCACGATGTGGTGAAATTGAAGTTATTTCCTTTCTCCTTAAAAGGAGCAGCCCGGACTTGGCTGGAAAAGGAACCGCCCAACTCAATTCACACTTGGAATGATCTCGCTTCCAAGTTTGTGAATTATTTCTATCCTCCCTCTAAAACTTCTAACCTACGTTCTCAAATCTTTCGGTTCCAACAAGCTTTTGATGAGTCGTTTAGTGAAGCTTGGGACCGATTCAAAGATTTGAAGGAAAAATGTCCGAACCACGGGTTCACCGACCTTCAGCAGATTGATACTTTCTATAATGGGTTATGTCATGCTGACCAAGATTCACTTAACTCTGCTGCGGGTGGTAACTTGTTGGCTAGGAACACAAATGATGCTTTCATGATAATTGAGAATAAAGCTCGTGTTAGAATGTCAAGAAATAAACCTCAAGTGTCAAATAATGGTAAAAATAATGATGAATTGGTAAATATGATTGTGGCTTTAACAAAGAAAGTTGATGCAATGTCTATTGAAAAACCAAACCATCAAGTCAATGTGGTTAGTCACGGTTGTGAGACTTGTGGTGGTCTACATGTGTAGTATGAATGTCCGGCCACCGGTGCCTTTTCTCGTGATAACGCGTATGCTGCAAACGCGGGTAACAACAGTTACCCACAACCTCAAGGAGACCGTAATCTCCTCAGCTACCGTTCACCTCATTTTCTTGGACCACCCGTTCTCGAACAACAAAACCAAGTCAATCAAGTCAACCAGAATCATAATGTTGTGAATCATAATAATTAAGGAATTCAAAATCAGAGTCGAGCTAATAACGGTTTTCAAAATCATAATCAAGGGTTTAATCAAAACCGGGGTTTTCAAGGTAATTACAATCAAGGCCCGCCTCAAGGGAACCATTTTCAAAACCAACAAAACTTTGGAAACCCTGGGAATTTTCAGAACGTTAATCATGGAAATCAAAATCATGGTAATTTCCAAAATCGTGGGCAGAATTTCAACAATAATCAAAATCAAGGTATTATTCAAAATCCGTCGCCCACGGAAGATTTGATTAAGCAATTGATTCAAAACCAACAATCTTTTATGGCAAACTATGAAGAATCAACTCGGTTGTTTGCTAATCAAATCAGTGATATTAACAAATGTTTAAATGATCGACCCTCGGGTTCGGGTATTACTTCTTTGCCAAGAAACACGATCGCAAACCCGAGGGGCGAAGTTAAGGCGATCATAACTCGCAGTGGTGCTCAATATGATGGACCCACAGCTCCTACTACCTCTTCTTCTTCGTCTTCACCTAAGGTAGTGGACTGTGAGACCGAGGCGACAAAGGACCCGGTTCCTCCTATTAATAATGGAGGAGCTGAAAACGTCCAACCTCCGGTTGTCCAAAAGTCGAAAGATAAAGAAAAAGTTGTTTTTGAGAATAATGTGAAATACAAGTCTAAATTGCCATATCCGTCACGATTTAACGATGAAGAGCTCCGTGCAAAGTCTAAAAAACAAATGGAAAAATTTCTGGATATTTTTCAAAAATTGCATTTTGATATAAGTTTTATGGATGCTCTCGTGTATATGCCAAAATTTGCTTCCACGTTCAAAAACCTCATAAGTAATAAAGAGAAATTGCTTGAATTAGCCGAAACGCCGATAAATGCTCAATGTTCCGCGATTCTTCTCAAGAAGCTTCCCGAAAAGCTTGGTGACTCAGGAAAGTTTCTCATTCCTTGTTCATTGAAAGATCAAGAAGTTTGTAACGCCCTGGCCGATTCAGGTGCGAGTATTAACCTCATGCCATTATCGATCTATGAACAACTTGGAATGGGGGCTCTTAAACCGACGAGAATGACTTTAGAGCTTGCTAATCGATCGATAACTCATCCAGCTGGAATTGCTGAAGACGTTTTTGTCCGTGTGAATTCGTGTACTTTTCCGGCAGATTTCGTTGTTGTCAATTTTGAAGCTGATCCGAGAGTTCCTCTAATACTAGGGCGACCGTTTTTACGAACCGCTAAAGCCCTAGTAGATCATTTTGAAGATACTGTAACTTTACGACATGATGACGATATTATGATTTTTAAAGCCGATGCTTCGAAACTGAAGAAGTACTCCGTAAAAAGCGTCGATGTTTGCGATTATTCTTTTGATGATTTTGTAAAAACTTTCGTCTCCGACTCTTCCCCATCATTTCCTCCGACTAAGGAATATGATTCTCTTTGGGAAGAGGTCGATGAATTTCTTGCAATAGAAACGATTTCGATTTCTGAGACTGGCGATTCTTACTTTGATTCGGAGGGTGATATTATTTTTCTTAACAATTTGTTAAACAATGAACCGTCAATCCCTCCGGATAAAGTTAAGACAAAGATTGAACTTATCATTGACGATCCTCTTGAGCTCGAGCTCGAGGAATTTTTACCAGACTTTGAGAGTTTTACCTTTGATACGACTAAAGGAATAAGTGGCAATCCTACTTATCATCCTGATTTTTCTGATACGACTTATGAAGCTTTTTATTTTGATCACTCGGAAGAGACGAGTCGTGGCAGTACCACTTCTCATGCTTTTATCTCTCTTCCGGAGTATGAGTCATTTCGTTTTGATGAATCTGAATGTGAAATTGAAAAGTTTTCTAAATCTGAATATGAAAGTTTCAGTTTTGATCTTGAAGTTGATCATGATCCGGGTGGTGTTCTTAAGAATGAGAGTTTTAAAGAAAAGTTTATCCCATCCCTCCCACCCGGAAAAGATTTTAAAATGAGCTTGAATGATAAAATTCATAATTTCACAATTATGAAATTTTCTTTTGATGATGATGAATTTTTCAAGATTGTTATCATGACCTTCTTACCATTTGTAACATTTGGTGTGGTTTCTCTTATCCTTCACTCCGTGGGGAGTGAGGATGTTGTTTTTGACCCTGGTATTGTTTTAAAAAAATTTCAACATTAAAATACCATCGGTTATCTCTTCGGGATGGAACTTTCAACTAAATCAATGTTTTTCAAAATCTTTTGAATGAAAGCCCGATTGAGATTATTTTTCCACGGATCTTTCCCCAAGGACGAATTAATTCGGGGATCAAGTCAAGCTACGTGACTCGGAGATAAAAAACAAAGTGCTTCGTGGGTGGCAACCCATGCTTATCAAATTTCATCTTCTTATTTTCTATTTTCTAACAAATAACGTGAGGAGGGGGTGCCTCTTCTACTCTTGTGTTTCGTGGTTGTTTGTGATGTTTGTTAGGATTGTCCGCAATTTATGATGATTCTCATGCGCGTTATCTTCTCTTCGCTCGAGTCTCATTCATCAGTGCTTATTGGAGATCCTATATCCGTAAATCTTATCGACTAACGTTTTCTTTGGCATAATTAATGAACGGCCTAGAATTTTGTTAGGATTACCTTAACCCGTAAAACATTTAGGACAATGTTTCATTCTAGTCTGGGGGAGGGTGAATCTTCGATTCGATTTTTACCTTGCATTTTTCACAAATGTCGTGCACTCTTGCAACTCCGTTTTTCCACCAAAAATAAAAAATTGAAAAAATTGAAAATTTCAAAAATTTTGATGAAGAAGTCATGAAAAAGTACAAAAAATGTGAAAAAGTTGAAAAAGTTGTGCAAAAATATAATAAAGCTTGAATAAGTGTTTTGACACCTTGTTGACTTTCTTGCTGGCGAGAGTAGGAATAAATATTTTGACTTGACCGGGCGTGTTGAGCCCTAGCTTGTTCCCTTAACCGATGATAATCACATAAGCTTGTGCTAGTTTTGTACACAAGGAGCTATAAAATGCGAATTCTTTCTTAAGAATCTGCAAGTTCCCGTACTTGACTTTATACATGTGCAGCTTAAAAGCTTTCGCTAGTCTTTTACATCAGGAGCTAGAAAACGCGAATTCTTCTTCTAGAGTTTGCAAGTTTCCGTAACTGACTTTATATATGCGTGGCTGATTATCGGCTAAGTATTCGCGGGTTTCATTATTTGGAATCTTAAATTGTGAAGAGCGAGAAATGATAGAGTTTATTTAGAAGTTAGATGCTAAACATGGAGTAGTGGTTCTCTTTAGAGCTCATGAGAGGTACTTGTGGCTTTTTACTCCCATCAGATACGTCACCCATATATAATAGATGTTCTAGGTTAATTAGTGGTATTTCGGTTTGAATAATATTTAGTTTTTTGTTTTCTTAAGAGAATTTTTGCTTTAGAAGTTGGGTACATATCAAGGAACGTCAAAAATAAGAGCAAAAAGTGAAAAATCAAAAGTCAAAAGTTGATTATCTATGTGGTTTTGGAGCTACCCGATAAGCTTCCATTGATGTTAAGAAAAAAGTCAAGAAAGAAAAAAGTGAAAAGCACGAAAAAATATGAGAAAAGTGAAAAAAGTGAAAGTCAAAAGTTATGTTGAATAAGAGCTTGAATGTATAAATAAGTTGTTGGCGCGTGAGGTGCATGTCTTTTATTAGTAATCAATCACATGAGGTGCACGTGTAGTACTCCGCAACTTATATTTATGATATTGTATGTACCCAAAATTCCTTGATGTGGACCGAATTTCTATTGCAGTGGTTCTTGAGAGAAAATGAATAACTACTTATCGTTATAACTTAGGTATCACTATCAGACTAAAAATTATTGAAACGAGAAAATATGAAGCAATTCATTTCTCAACAAAATAAAATATTGAGATACAAAACCTAGGAAATGGGAGTAAGAAGTTTCACAAGTAACTGTTATGAGTAGTGTTAGCAACTAATTTGTAGATAAGCTGTGATCTCGTTTGTACACTTAGTTTGGGGACTCGTGAAAAATCAAGGATGACGATTTTTATCCGTACGGTCACTTTTCTATGAGAAGTGTTTCTACTCGTTGACCCTAATAATTATTGCAAAATAATGAAAGTTCAACAAACCGTCACATATATGAAGTATGAAAAGTACAAAAATAGGAAGTATAAGTGGAATAAAGGAATAAAAGGAAAATTTTGGAAAACGGAGCATTTGCGGGAATAAATGATTTTATTACTTCTTTCGAACCTCCTTGCTACTTTTCAAAGTTAGTAGGAAGAGTTTTGAAACTATTTATCCCAAAAGCGTGGATTGATCACATTGCGTGAGGACACGACAATACCTTAGTCGGGGGGATTTTGGTGTGTATTAATTTACACACCTTTTCTTTACCAAATACCGGAACAAAATGACCAAAAACTAACCAATTATGCCAAACATGTTGTGTTTTTGCGTTTGTGATTATGCAGGTACGGATATTTAAGAAAAAGACAAAAATCATGGAAAAACGAACAAACACGAGCACGGGAATGGAAAGAATGTGCGGAAGCCGAGGCCGGGGATGAAATTTTCACCATTGGATCATATTTGAGCACGGATTTACATAATCAACCTTGAAGAATCAGAAAATAGCAAGAAATACCCTTGGATTAAGTTTACTCAATTGCCAAATTTGGTCCTCGAAGTTTAACAAATTACAATCTTGGTCCTTGGATTTTACTAATTCTAAATCACATATAAACCAAACAAAATCATCCCTGGTCTAAATTTAAGCCCAAAACCCCCATCTCTTACCAAAAGCCCATCACAAATTACCCCTTAACCCGGCCCATTCCCTACACCCTCAGTCAAACAATACCAAACCCGGTCAACCCAGAAATAAATACCCTTTTATTACCCGCCCCCCAATTCACCCACAAACCCAGTTACTACTATTCACTCTACAGTAAATATGAACCCTAATTCCCCAATCCCAAATATAACCACAATTAAGGGTAATTGGGTCAATTCAGAGGTGTTCTAGAAGCTCAGGGTGTTGTCAGATGGTGTCAGTCTCAAAGAAACACACGAATGGTATACGTGGCAGCCAATGATTGGGAGGAATGCGTCATACATTTTGATCCAAGGGCGATTAAGAGATGGGATGGATAGGATTATGATCTAAGGGTGTAAATAAGAATCAAAGAAGCACAATATCACTCAGATTACCAGCTTGGCAATCCAAGACCTCAACCCTCATCCTCATCTATAAATAGAACCGTTTTTAGCTTAGTTGGGTGTGGAGTTTCGAATAGCGAAGCTCTGCTAAAATCTTTTCTTAACTGTAATCATTTTAAATTCAGTTGTAATTTCTCTTTGTTTAATGAAATTTAGTTTTATTTTGAATCAAAATTGTCTTTAGTAGATTACAGCTTATTGTTGTTTAAATAGTATTGTTTTATCATTTCAATTCAATTAGAAATACTTTTACATTCTCAATTTGTATTTCATTTTAATCATCAGTGTCATTATAAATCAGAAAAATAAAAAATAGTTTTAGAATTATGAAAATCAGATTAAACAACAGTTGAAGTGTAGTTTGAAATTGTTCTTAATAGCTTTGAGTTATTGAAATTTAGTACTAATCACTTGAGTTCCAGATTTACACTTGTTCATTTTTGGTCAATTTAGTCAACTGTAGTTGTCTTTTGGTGATCTGTGGTGGAATTAGCAGGTTAATTCAGAAGTTGAAGGTTGTGCCTGTCCAAAGACAGGCAAGCATAGTGAGACTCCTCTATTTTGAGCTGAGGAGTGAGTTTAAGTAAGATCTGTTCTCATTTTTCAACTTCTAGAATAGTATAAATCTTTATTTCTGTGATTCTGAATTGATAGTTGTTCATGAGATGTTTGATTGATGAATCTGCTTCTTATAGAGTTAGTATAGCTTATTGGAAATTTGGTTTAGTAGTATGTGGGAGTTTTCATTATATCTTATTGTTTACTGATATATTAGGGGATGTTTGGATCTGATTTTAAGTGAGAATTGGTGTAGTGAGTTTGCTAGTTTTTTGTCTTCTATAGTTTCACTTTGGTTAGTTATAGCTAGTAGGATCAATAAAACAGTAGGTTATTAGCTAAAAAGTCTAAATTAGATTTCTCTTTAGCTTAACTGTTCTTATTGTTAAATTCAGCTAGTAATAGAGTAGTAGTAGTAGTTACATAATTGATCATGGTAGCTTATTATAGTTTTATCATAGGTTAATAACATACATAATAGTAGAATTTATAAGTTGAAATCAGATTTGGTCAATTTAGTTTGCATACATTAAGTCAAATAGAGTTTGAACCAGGTTTTTTTTTAGTCACAACTTAGTTAGCAGTTTTAGGTTTCATTTCTAGTTGGTATTGTATTTTGCTTGCTGTTTTGAGGAGATTAGAAGTCAGAATAATAACATATAAAAGAAAGTTGAGGATTGGAACTTTATTGCTTATTGGTTTAGCTGTTTGAAGTTAGCCAATTGAACCTGAATATCCCATGCACCACAGGTTTTTACTGATTTACTTGGAATTATTTAGATTAGCATAGGATAGTTTTAGTCTGAGCTTTTTAGGTTTTTAGCTTCTCAGTAGCATAGTTAAGTACTTACTCCCATTTGCTTGTAGTTAACAGCTTATTTAGTACTACTTATTGGCACTGCTTATTGATTGCTTGAAATTGTTTTCTGTCATTACCATTGAGCTGCTAGTGTTCATTTATGCTTTTGCTTGTGCTATTTTACCACACCTGAGTTTCTTTGGTTTAGTATTTGTGATTTCATTCAGTATTTAGCTCCATAGCTTCTTCTGTGTAGTTTTGTTTAGTCACTTAGCTTATAGTAACTGCTTATTGCTTGCTTCTGTTGATTCTGTGCTTTCACTGTTCATATCTGAGTTTATTTGTGCTTATTTTATCATATTGTAACTGTGTTTGAAGTTTGGTTTAGTTTTGTGGCAAGTGCTTATAAATAAGCACTTGCCATAAGCTGTTTTAGCACTGAATAAGCACTTCTGCTTAACTTTTTCATTCCAAAATTTTTTTGCAAGCTCATTATAATATTTTAGATTTTCTGTAAATTGTTCATAATTTTCTGAGTTGATTTGATATTTTTCTTAATATTTCTTCACTTTTAATCATTTTTATATCATTTTTAATAACAAAAATCCATAAAAAATCAGAAAAAGCTTTGAAAAATACAAAAATATTTTTAAAAATTATTTTATAATATTTTAGAATTTTTAGAATTAAATTTTCATTTTTCCACTTTAATTTTCTATTTTTCTTTATTTTTAATTCATTTTAAATTCCAAAAATAGAAAATAAATAAAAACTCAAAAAAATTATTTTTCTTTTTCTTAAAATTCTTTTTATTAGTTTAAGATTTTTAGAAAATATTTTCACACTTGTAGGATCATTTTTCGAATAAAAGTCGCGTTTAATTTCGTACATTACGTTTAATAATCGCGTGTGCATTTCTGTTTTCACGTTTTTGACTTCTGTGCATTATTAGCTTGTACTCTTTGCATATTTCATAGTTGTTTGTGATTACTTGAATTTATTGATTGCTATTTTCACTTTCTCACTTTTCAATTCACGGTTTCACGAATCGATATTCTCGATTCCATTCGCCTTCGTTGGGAAACGACTCGGATGATCCGTATTTTACGCGGATCACTTTGATACTATACTATATATTATATAATTGGTTTTCACACAAATCAGCCCATTTTATACATCCACTCACGGGAAGATCTCGAAGCCATTAGTAATGTTCTCATAGGATAACAAACTCAACAAAGATTTTACACTATCCGCCCAAATGGATTCGTTTATAAAATGTAGTGGGAGCTCAAAGATCAAAATGGTAACAAAGTATCAGGAAGTATTTTAGATCCATGGATGCTAGATGAAAATAACCAAAAGGAATTAAAAAAAATGTCACAAGTACCTGCATGCATAAAATACAAGAAAATTGGTTACAATATCCCATTTGACCAGACATAAGTATAATATTTAAGAAGTATTGTGTACACCAATGATAAAGTAGCAGATGATATCTTTAAAAGAAGTATTGATATCTTTAAAAGAACTATCTTTGTTGGCGTGATTTCTTTGAGTTAATGGAGCTTGGCAGACTGGCTCCTGGTTGGCTTCGCACTTTAGTTAGTCATACCGATGTGATTGACGACACAGGTAAGTTCCTTTTTTCAAACTACTTCTGGGTGTTTTGAATTTAATTTTAACTGGAAAATAGAGAAATATACTTAAATCACACAATGTTACGGAGGTACGCGGATGGAGAAAGACCTGTAGACCCCATCAATCATATCAATCATTTACAGAATTGAAGACTGTTAACTGCATGTCCTAGGCAGGGCTTGAACTTACGACCCTAATGTTATTGTAAACTATTCACTTCGTCTTTTCACCACCATATGTCCTTAGAATGAACTACTTAGTATTAAGGATACATATTTTTAACTTTATAAGTGAAAATTAGTAGCTCAAACTGCTTTACAATTTTTCTTCACTACATTTGACCAATTATATCATGCATTCATTTTTCGTTCTACAACTGGTTCACAATTGAGCCCTAGATAAGTTCTGTACTACAACAGCATAGTTAAGCCTTGATTACATATGTTAAACTTAAAAGGGATAAATGCAACGAAGGTCAACTTACTAAAGGCCAATGTCTACTTTGGGGAAGGTGCCCTTTTTCCCGATAGAGGGTAGGCGGGTAGCCTACTCTAAAACCACTTATTTCCCTTTTTAAGGGTTCTATGGGATTGCTTAATAAACTGCTTATTTGCTTACAACATGATGATTGTTAGTAAATAAGCAATCTGCTTATCATTTGCCAATTTAAGGGTGAAATAAGCAATTTAACACAGGCGTTTTCAGAAGGTGTTTGGGATTCGCTTAATTTAACTGGTTATCCACCTATTGCTTTATTTTAAGCACAAATAAGCATTTAGAGTGGTTAAAACGGGAAACAAGAAATCCACGTATAAATGTATTCTATCATGTAATATGCAGATTTCAGTTCCAAATGCTAATTAAAGAGATAAGCAGTTTTAAAACAAAAAGCCCAAATACCCTCTCAAGCTGTTTTTTAGGATGTGGACATCTGATGGCTATATATAAAGTTCCAAACTGTTATCGAGTACTCAACTACCATCCCGATTTTATAATTAGTACATACTGGAGACGAGTCTTGTTTGGTATTGCTTAGTTCAGTGTTTCACTACTTCTCATGGAGGGTATTAAAATAATTTTGTAAGAGATCATGCATTTTTTGTTTTGTTTTGTAATTTTTTTATGCCACATTCTGCAGATATAAGAAGTCAGGTTACGACTCAATGTCGATGTTATTGTTACTCCCGACTCCCCTCCTGAACATGCACCTATCGAATCTTTTACAGACATGGTAACTAAATATGTGCTTGATGTGCATATGATATGTTACTCGATTTATTATTTACTGACTGATATGACATGTTCTCGTGCCTAGTGCCTGAACTCAAGCATCATGAAGGATATTGCCATTAATGAATACACAACACCTACTTCTATTCAGGCGCAAGCAATGCCTATTGCTCTAAGTGGAAGAGATCTTCTAGGCTGTGCGGAAACAGGCAGTGGAAAAACTGCCACATTTACCTAACATACATTAGCTCAAAAACCTAAAACACGATCACTAAAATCATAACAATCACACATACACAAACTTCACCTAACCATAATTATGAATAAATAACTTTCCTTCCTTCCGAAAAAATGTAACCAAAACTAATTGCTTATCAGTAAGTTCACTTAGGCCACTAATCTTACGAAAGCTCACTAAGTCAAACTAATGAACCAAACTACTTCCGTTTAAACTAGCGAAATCCTGAACATGTTCTTCATAACCCTAACTCTCTAAATACAATCATAAAATCCATACACTAATCACACAATCATATACAATCGCACATATATAGCTCGATACACTAATCGCAAATATATAGCTCGATATACATAAATATACATATTGTTTGATGAAGTATACCTGAGAACGTGAGCTGAATTAACACCGGAAACAATGGCGGACGGAAGTAACACCGGAATTAATGGCGGACGGAGGTAACAACGGAATGGCGGACGGAAGTAACACCGGAATTAATGGCGGACGAAGGTAACACCGGTGTCAAATGGCGGACGGAAGTAACAGTTCTTCAGACATAATAAAACGGTTATTTGGGGAAGATATACACAGTGAATTGGGGAAGTGTGATTCGAGTTATGATCTATTAAAGTAAATATATGGATCAATTGAAGCAAGTTGGACTATACATTAGCCTTAAGGGATTGGACTAAGGCTAGCCCATTAACTTATTTAACATTTACAGATCAATTGTATAGGCCCATTTAAATTACTACAAAGGTAAATATATGTTAATGGAGCTACATAAAATTACTTTTTATCTGAATTTACATTTAAAGTAAAGTTAGAGAGTTATAGGCTAGAACTTGTAAATTAGCCACTAAGTTAGCCACTTGGTTGGACGTCACAAATATAGCGACTTTGATAGTGACTTAATTTAGAGTGGTCGCAATATTTGCAACGTCGATAGCGGCATTTTTTTAGGTGTCGCACTATTAGAGACGTAGTTAGCGACGTGTTCCAAAACGTCGCAATTGTGGCGACATTGCTAGCGACATGCCTTTTAGACATCGCAAATTAGCGACATGTTTAGCCACTTAATCTGTAACACTGAGTTATTTGCATCTGAGATTGTAACATTGGCTACATGTACGACACTATACTTGTTGCTATTAGTGTCGCGATTTTGCAACGTCATTTCGTGTCGCTAAATATGACACTAAATGATTGTTTTCTTGTAGTGAATTGATATACTTTTGATGTTGCTTAAACTACCTTATAACGTACAAAAGTTTTCAATTACTCGAATCACTAATCTTATGTACTTACGCTTATGCATGACTATTAAATCAATGTATTAACACATGAAGCCTCCACATTTCACTTTTAACTCATGAAACATTTATTGTGAGCACTTTGCATTTATAAGACAACTTAAGTTTTTAGTATATAAGATTGGCAATCTTGACATTTGTTTCGTTAATTTTCTTTGTTTTAATCTTATTAGCAGTAATACTTAGAAGTATGGTGATAAAAACGTTGCATTTTCGACAAAATACTAGTTGTGTTCTAGCAAATTTTTCAACATGCTTTCTATAAGATAAGTTCATGAAGAAAAGATAATATCAATAACATATATGGATGTTCAAAAAATATAACATATTTGAAATCATGAAAATAAACAACCACAAAGTCTTGCATATCAGGAACACATTAAAATTGTTATAGATATGTGTTCAATGTTTAAGAGAGGCGTATGAAATTTTATAAACGTGTATATTTGTAACAAATCTATGTATAAACCATACACTTGTTTCTTACATGCTTTGAACCCGTGTGATCAAAACAAAATACAATCCGGCAATCTGTATTGTTTCTTGTTATTGTTTGGTTAATGAGTAAAGATTCTTTGTTTATGCCCCAAAGGCCAAAACAATGTCGATGCATCCAAGAACGCTTAAATCCACCAATCATTTATACATTGGTCAACTATCGAACATATTTAAATGAATCTTTCAATTCCTTAATGATTATAAAACATTCCCTTAAATCCAGTATCGTACAATATCGCAAACTCAAACTTCGTTGAGCAACATCATGAGTAGCAAGACTAGCTGCAGTTAGTATAGTTAAATGTATAAATATTTAGATTAAACATACCAATAGCTTGCATCTTGCAGGCCAAAAACTTGTTAGTGATACAGGATCTATAGTTGATGAATAATGAGGTAAATATATCTCACTGGACTTTACACGAAAGGATTTTTTCTTTTCTTTTTTTTCTTTTTTTTTTTTTTGGAACGGCTGAGTCATTATTAAACTAGCAAGAAGCCAGGAAGAATAACAATTACAAAATAGAAACAAGCAAAGGATTTTGAATCCAATTGTTCCATGACTCAGAGGCTTTTCTATATTTTCTATTTCTATTAGAAAACCACAAAACAGAATAATAAACTATTTTGTCACATAAAGTAGATCGAAGAGGGACTTGAGCTCTAAAGATAGACTCGTTACGGAAATTCAACAAAACCCAAATAGCCACACTAATGATAGCTTCCATAATCAACTTATGCGTAGATTGAAAAGGTGTAGTGATCAAGCCAATCGTATAACACTTCAATAGTGTTACATCTTGGAAGAAGAAGATCTATCCAATTGAAGATCATCGACCACATGGCCATTGCAAGAGAACAATCCCAAAATAAGTGATTTGTAGTTTCTCGACTAGTTAGGTAGATTGTAACGATAATATTTTATGCTAAACACATTATAGAATATAGATATTAGACTGATAAAATGACATATCTCAAAAGGTTCTTATGTCTGTGGTCTCTAACTATATTTGGAGATTATGTAGTGGGTAAGTATTTTTAATGTATGATACATAAGACAGAAAAAGATGCAAGAAATTTTCAGATCAAGTAATTGTGTTCAATTATGGTGATAAAAACATTGCATTTTTTAGAAAGGGGATTGATATGTGCACGGAGAGTTTTACTCCACACACAGATATTTATTGTAATTTGACATTTATACCCTTTCAATCTGATGATTAGCAACCCACCTTGGTAACTCCCATTTCAAACTTAAGAATCATATTGGTCCTGACGAGAGCCACTAGCATCGGCGTAGTGACTCGTAGTACAATTCAATCACCGATAAGATATCGATAGAACTAGCATCATCGCCCCCGCCGATATTAAACCCTCACAAAATCTTACTAGTCTGTGTAAGTGAAATATAAGAACTAGTACATATTATATACAAACGTTTGTTTACCTTCTTCTAGTCTAAACCCATCTAATATTAGTTAGGACGATGAGGTTTTGGTGAGACGATATCAATTTGCAAATTCCGATATCACATCTTCATTATTCGTATATCATACGGAGATTCGAATTTGTTAATTTTAATAAAGTTATAGACTATGGAAGCAAGCACTGTTTTGCATACGTAGATCTACTTTTAGTTTTTAAGTTATGTTTTGAAAGATAAAAGTGGTGATATTAGATGTTTTGATGATCGCAAGAAGAAGAACAAGTTAGGTGAATGGGATGTAAAGAGTATTAAGGTTCAAATAGATGGGGTAAAACTTATAGGAGGGCATAAAGGTAAAATAACAATAAAATTATGTAAGTAAAGCAAAATATTATGATGTAAAATTTTGTTGGTTAAATTTCTTTTCATTTTTCTCATTTTTATTTTTCTTCTTACCATATCTTCTTTTAACTTTTATTTTTCATCTTACCGATCTTTTCTATAATCTTAAATTTGATATCGTAGTCAACAATTTTTATACAATTTTAAATTCAACAATATTTTTTTATTTATTTATTTTTTATTTATTTATTATTATTTTTTTACCGAGATACTATCCTGTAAGCTAATGTCAACTATGACCCCGGATTTATGATACATTTGGATGGATCATGGTTACCCACTTAAATGAATACAAAACATAAAAACAAAATGATAATGTCTCTTTCAATGTCAAATATGAAGATGGTTGACAAATCAAAGAATATAAGAATATTAAGTCCAACCAAACAAGTCATCATCAGATTGTTGTGGTATGGTTTTTAATTCTAGCTCTAATATTTACTCACTCCGTTTCATAATAAGTGTTTCTTGTTCAGTTAACACACATTTTAAGATAATTGAATTATTCCGTTTCATCTAATAAAATCTCACCTTTACTTTCTGGACATGTTTTGATTTGTTGAAATTTAAAAGTGAACACAACTTATATGGTACAAACAAAAAGAATTAGATGGAGACTTTTCACATTTTTCATCAAATCACATAAAAGACTGATGTTATAATCTTAAGACAAGTTATTGTTATACTACCAAATAATTTTGAATATGACATTTATACCATTTTACTAGAAAAAATATATGTACATGATGCAATTATGCAAGATAGATTCTCAAAAGTTGAACATTTGGACATGTAACGATCACACTTTGTGTAAAAGTCATATTACTTTCGAATTTTGCTTGATGCCTTGATTTAAGGAGATTGGATTTCTAAGTGGGCTCAAGAGAATGACGTAGCCATGTGATTTGTGGGGGGCCTCAAGCTAGCTGTTAAGCAAGTTGGATCCAAATATTAATGGATAATTACACAACAAATTTGCTTTCAATTAAAAACCACTTTTCTTTGCTCAAAATAATTAAAAACCACTTTCAATTCCACAATGGTTGTAAACGGGATATTATTTTGGCCACGGCAAAAAACATTAATTAAATAGACATAAAATAAAGTTCTCATTAATATATATATTATAGAGCGTTTAAAACGACGCCGTTTAGTAGCATGTAATCCCCGTGTTTTTTTTCAGCCCGCCGTTTAGTAGCATGTAATCCCCGTGTTTTTTTTCAGCCCGTTAACATGCCTCAGCCCATGTCCATTTATACATTGTCAACGGCCCAACCCTTTTTTTTCCTTTTCCTTATAATAAGAAATCAGCCACCGGATTCCAGAACTATCTTCGTTCTTCTACGGTACGATATTCCAGAACTACAGTTAAGCCCAAAAACTATGATTTCGTTTGGATTTTATTTGTGGTACAATTGTTAGGTTTAATCTAAACAAATATTCACATTTGGTACACTCTTCTTGATCAGTGTGTTTTTTGCTTGACAGTGTAATTTGGTGTTTTGTTGCAGGTTCATGATGGAGCTGCGCAAGGGTTATCCATTCAAAATATGAAGAAAAGGTACATGGTGTTCTTTGATTGTGTTTTTGTTTTGTTGGATTTAGTTTTTTTATTGCGTTTTATTTTTTTGGTCTCCTTTTAGGCCGAGCCTACTGCTGCTGCTACAACTGCGAGGTGCTTCTATTAGTTGGCAAATTGTTTTTGGTGAAATACGCCCAACATGAATCAGGTGATTGTGACACTTTAGTTTGTGTTTAACTATTTTCTTCTCGCTCACTTTAAAGTTATGATTATTGTTTTGTTATTGGTTGTAGCTGTGTCAAACATGCGGGTAGTTCTAGACTTTGAATTAGGGGTTATCCTAAACGAAGCTATGTAATAAGGTTGGTGGTTATGGTCTTGGATAAAGTAGGTGATCTTTGGTTTGCTTTTGACCTTACTTTTTGTGATCATACTCAAAACATTCCAGATTATTCTCGGTCTCATCTCTCAAACTTTCCACCGGATTCCAAAAATTGCTAGAAAGAAGACGAAGCGGACACTGTGGATGCTTATTTGCGTTTGATGATGAAAATATAGTTACTGACAAAGATGTTTGTGGTTTTCATGTATCACTTGCGGCTACAAAGCCAGTGAACGGTAATAATTTGATTCATTGAGTTTCAGAAGATGTTTGTAATATTAAACACCCTTTATGAATTATTGTTTAATTTGTGTTTAATTATTGTTTGTTTTCTTTTTTATAAAAATCCAACATAAGGTTTTCATTGTAAATTGTCATTTTTCAGGTGGGATCTTAATTCTATTACTTCGTAGATGTGTGTGATGTGGATGCCGTTTATGAGGTTGACAAAGAGGACATACGGGGATTTACATATGAAAAGGCCTACGGGATTTGGATAAGTTGGACAACAGTGGTTACCATAAAGATGTGTAAGATTAAGTTTATGTTGATTTTGGTTTAATTATAGCTGTATTGATTAATGATATTCAATTATTCATTTTAGGTCTTTGACCAATCTTATTTTGAAAAGTTCATGCCTTTTATAGGGATAAGTAAGCCAACGGGAGCTGTGCCAGTAGAGAACGAAAGGGAGACGTGGCAGTAGAGAGTGAAGGAGGAAGGGCAAAAGACGGAAGGCGAAATTTAGTAATAGTATGTGGAGAAGAATGAGGGAAGGGAGTGATGAAGAGGTTATGGAATACAAGCCGATCTAAAAACAATGTGACGCATGATCGATGCTGGGTTGCAAAACGAACTGCCAATACATGTACATACATATTGAGTTATTTTTTAATTTCTTGCTGTCCAATGCCTCAAGAAGCTACTAATACATGTGCGTACAGGTACCATTCTGTACATACATCCTGTACATACATCCGTTGATTGTTGCACGTTTCTTTTTTCTTTTCTTTTTTTTTTTTTTTTTTTGAACTTTGCCTTTTTTGGTCAGCTTTCGGTCTTTTCACTTATATCGAAACTTTTATTCATAGATACTAAAAGTTTGTGGGTTGGAGGCGAAGGGGACACAGCTCGATCCAAGTCTGTCTATGCATAAGAATGGTGGAAAGGTGAGCTTCTTTAACATAGTTTTATATGTAATTTTAACGTAACATTTGCTAAAGTATAAAACCAGCATTGTCAGTTAATTACGTATTAATTGTAATTTAATTTATTGCGTTAGGTTGTTCACCAAGCAGAGCGGGATGGTTATACGACAACCTAGAGCCTTCGTTGGTTGGGGATACTGGGCCTGTGCCTCGAGTTTGGGCAGCTGCTATTAGTATACGCGAGCCTGACTCTTCTGTTAGGGTAGTTGGAAATATTGTCTCAGCTTCTCATGTTGTGGGGGAACAGTAGTAAAAGAAAAGAGAAGCTGGATACATTCATCGGTGATGCATCGTCTTCCAATGCACACGTGTTGTCGGTTTCTCCCTCCCCGGTTGGTGTTTGTCTTTGGACCCCAGCTGTTGTGCAAGTGCCAACAGTTGATGGTGCCTTTTCAACATTTGAACCTGCAAGTTTGGATGATGATCCTTATACACCCAGCTGCTCTTCCTTCCCATATCAAGGTATTTTTAGTTGTGTTCACTTTTTTTTTAATTTTCAGCAACTTCTTGTGTTGTTACTTGCTATAATATGATTTCCCATTTGCAGTTTCATCTACGTCTGCTACATCAAATAGCCCTTTTCGTGTGATAACACCTGCTCTTACAGTTTTGGATTTCTCTCAAAGCATGATGTTAGACACCCAGGTCTCAAATGTTGGATATTATAAATACATATGTTATTTGAATTCTATATACATACTTTCAGACCATCCTATTGGTTATGTGATTTTTCTTTTATTGGCTTATTTTTTCCCCCGTATTTACACAGCTCATGTGGCTATTGATAGCAGCCATCAGTCCCAATCTATGACCGCTACACGACGCCGAAGACAACCACGTAGTATACCCCTCCCCAATTTGGAAACCCCTTTTTCAAATGCCGCAGCGACTGCTACGCGTCGCACAGGTTTCATTCTTGCTATCATTTGTTGAATCTTTGTGTTATTATATTCCTACTATTTTATGCGTTATTAGTTATTTACCGATTTTCTCAAACGTATACAGGTGCACCAGCAGAATACACCTACTTTGACCATTGTGACCAGATATGTAGCCATTGTTATGCTCTTTTCTAGCTGGAAGAGAGGCTTCTGGGTTTGCCACGTACTGCTGCGCCGCAGTACCACAGATGTTGTTCTGGTGGTCATGTCGACATACCTTTTTTGGTGATTTCTGCTATTGAATGGGTCACCTTAATCATTGTTATGGCATCCATAACATGGAAAGTCCTCATTATAGGCTTCTTTGCTACAGTAGATACCAAATATTCACAGGTACACTTACCTCTTTCCCTTAGCTATTTTCATTTAAAGGTAACAACGTGAGCGGGTTGGGTGGTCTGGGCATTGGGTCAAAGCGAGTATTTTTGGTACGGATGGGTCGGATGGATATGAAGCACTTTACATTAAGTTTTTTTTTTACCTAAATGGTGTGCAACTACGATCATAAAGATAGTTATATAGTTTAATAAAAAGTTCAGTTGTGTGCACATGTATATTAAATCTATGTAATCTTAACTAAGACAATGAAAATGCTAACAATATATCTTTTCTTGCCATATTTGACTTTTCTTACTCTTTCAATGTTGCTTCTACATTTGTATTAATATATCTTAATTTTTGTTCTCTCATGCCTTTTGCAGCGTCTGTTACTATGGAACAAGGAACTTTTAATATCAGCTATGGTATTTCTACGTGCACCTTTCCAGATAGCAAAACGAAGTTGTATCCACGCATCGCTATTTTAAAAGGAAACAATGAAATCCATCAGGTGTAAATTTTCACTGAATTGCAACTTATTTAACTGATATGGGTGTGTTCTGGTCAGCATGCAGCGGTCAGCTTTGGTCAATATGAGTATCAGTGTTGTGTTCCGGGTCGGTCTACTATTGCCTTAGTCAAAATGCCGTACGAAGACACGTGAGAAGAAACATGGGAAAATTTCAACGCCCCGGCGGATCGACGCCCACCTCGTTACTTTAATTTTAGATATGAAAGTCTTTTACTTTTAAAATTATTATTCCCTCGTCCCATTTAAAAGGGACGTGATTAGCACACTTTTTATCTTAACTGAGACACTTAACTGTGCAAGTAGTTAAAGCATAATTGTACTATGTATAGGCCAATGCTAATGGTAACCATAAATATTGTATAGGCCAATGCTAATGGCAACAATAAATATTGTGGTCATCTTCTGCCATATTAGCGCCGCATCAGCTTTCTCTTTAAGACTGCACCCCAACCACAAACAAGCATTAAGGCGACCGCAATCACAACAAAAAATATACCTCACAAAAACAAATTATTAAAACAACAACACACACAAACAAAATGAAAGTTTCGGTTGAGTAGCCAACTTAAAGATTAAAAAACTTGGGGTGTGACTCGGTTGCATCCGGTTGAGCTAATGAAAGAAACTCGGTTGGGAGGTCGGTTGGTTGGGTATATTCGGTTGCCATTAGCATTGACCTAATACATATAATAAAGTATCCAATTAAAATGCATACTGTGCAAATCACTTTCTCATTAAAAATGTCCGCGATCAAAAGCTCAAACTTTAAAAAACCTACGGTGAACTAGTGAAGTACATATGCAGTTAAGAAAATGACTATATTGCCCAAGTACTTGTGATGATAATATTAAAGTTGAGAAGCTTTTTCTTTCAGTCCAAGTACAATACGTGAGATGCAAAAAGAGTTGACTAATTTGCATGAGCACAATTTTTCATTTGTTATTCAATCTATTCAACTATCCTTCGAACACTCTAACATAAGCGTTTGGTTAAGATATATATGTATATTTCAAATATGTGATTGAAAGATATATATTTTCCATACTCCATAGGAGTCCAAGAGGCAAGGTATCAAACTATCATAGTTGAGGGACTCACCTTATACTTAAACCGATATCGATTGTGATTCATCGTAGCATACCAAACGTACCCTAAATTTTCGGTCAAAATATGCAGGCAAAATATTGCCACAAAAAATATGGCACTGCTAATTGAGATTAAAAATACATTTACACAAATGATGTTCCAAAATCAACCATACATAAAAGAATCAAAGAAGGAACACTTAGACCACACAAGAATGTCGTCAAGCCGCTTTTAACCGATGAAAACAGAAAAGCAAGGGTAAACTTTTGTTTGTCTATGATTACTTCGTCTTTAACAAGTGCTAGTCTTACTTTCTATAATATGCACAACATCATTTACATCGATGAAAAATGGTTTTACGTATCAAAAGCATCAAAACGTTACTACTTTGTTCCCTGCGAAGAAGAGCCATTAAGAACATGTAAATCAACAACATTCATGACAAAAGTAATGTTTCTAGCCGCGGTTGCACGACCAAGACTTGATGCATTTGGTAACGAAGTTTTTTGGGGAAAGATCGGCATATTCCCGCTCACAACTTTAGAACCGGCAAAGCGTTCAAGTAAGAATCGTGTTGCGGAAATATTGGAGACAAAGCCTATCTTGTCGGTAACAAAAGAAGCAACAAGGTCATGGTTGATACGAAAGGTATTACCGGCTATTAGATTTACGTGGCCACAAGGTCATACGGGTCAGATTTATATCCAACAAGACAATGCAAAGCCACACATTAATGCTGACGATGCCGAGTTTCTTCAAGAAGCATCTCGATATGGGTTTAATATTCGACTTCGTTTTCAACCGCCAAATAGTAGCATACAAGTATACAACATACCACATTCCCAGTCCTCCTTATACCGAATTGGCTTTAGATTTAACTTTCTGATAGGACTTTTGAATATGTGACATCATCTCTTTTTTCACCACAATGTGGGTTTGGTGAGTAATAAACTCAGAGAGTTACAATTAATATTAAATCATTCTAACATTGCAGAAAATTGATATACTTAATTATATATGTCCACTCTCTTTAGATTTATTTGTTTATAGCATTTATACCACCAAAAAAAAAAAAAAAAAAAAAAAAAAAAAAAAAAAAAAAATCCATAAATTCGGTGACCTTGTATTACAAACAAGTGAAACAACTTAAGATGGTGCCATTCCATGCACAAAAAACCCGAATCTTTTTACCATCTACAAACCTAATACTGTGGTAGCATCCGCTAATATGGACACACTTACGAAATGCCACTAGATTTCTCAAGAATGAAAGAATTATAATAATAACTTTGAATCAAACAAAATTAAAAAGGTCATGAAAGAAAAGGTTTATAGTCATCATATAAGTTCACTTTTTTGTTCGCGTTAACCTGGTAGCTGCAGCAGCACTTGCTGCCATTTTCTTCATAAGTGAATTCGAACTCCTGATAAAAAATAGAAAAGTTAACACACGTGAGAAGACATGTTGTTTGACATCAAATCACACAATGAATAAGATGTAGGTAAAAATTTAATCATACTTGGCTGGTTGCTTTGTATTTGAACTTTTGAGTTTTGATGGCGTGCTTTCCTCCGATTTGTCTTCTGAGTCCCCACTTGGTGAATTCAGCAACTGCATCCCCAAAAATTCAGTTTCACATTAATCACATCCTATTTTGAGGTATAACTGGCAAGTTCGACCCTTTTACTTATATAAATGGTCGATTGGGTTCATCTTTTAATCTCAAACTAGTCAAATCAAAAATTTTAACTAAGGTAAACATGTCAAAGGGATCAAAGATTGTCCAAACTCTAGTTTAATTAAAACTGGGACAGTAACACAAAAATACTTACAAATTCTTTTGATTTTAAAGGACTTAAATGTTAGTGGGTCAACCCAATCCGACCCAGACCATTACAGCATTTGACCCGTACTAGAAAATGACGTATTTCAGTCTAAACCCATTTTGACCCATTAACCAACCTGTCCATTTTACCACTTATATTCGAAGGAAAACTGCATGTTACTTACATCTTGCCAATGCGGATCTCCCGCTTCTTTCTTGGCTAAGGCTGCTTTCAAATAACAAATTTGCTCTTTTAACTCCCTCACATCTGAAGATTTACCAGCTCCACCCTCAACAGTTGAAAACCTTTCAACAAATTTAAATGTGCTAAGTGTTTCTCCAGCTTCTTCAATATCAGGATGTACATGAACAAACATCAGGATCTTTGGTTGATTTCCTGGCGTACCAAAAGACAAAAAGCTAGTTCAACGAAACTTCATTTAAAACTTTCAAAGCAAATTACAAGTTAAAGGCATGTGCTTTAAGTTCATTCCTAATAGAACATACTTCCAATGCAACGTTCAAGGGTTGGTGTTAGAATAAGGGACCATGAATGGTGCACATCCCTTATATAGCATAAACTAACAGAGTCCCTTAAAGTTGATTCTGAAAGTACATTTCCTAAAATAGAAATTGACTAAAAGCACATGCCTTTGATGTGAAATTTGCACAAACTTTTACTATAAATGAGAGTGTATAATAACATACCAAGAGCTTCTTGGAGCAACTGAGTGAGTTTACATGTCTTGTAAGGAACGCGAGAACTTTTATTAGCAAGAGCTACCAAGACATCTCCTAAAGCTGAAATTGATTTCTGTATGTTTGTTGCTTCATCATCCGGATTGTCAAGTTTTTCATTTCCTGCAAGGTCAACAAGATGCATACAGCCTCTAATTGTTGTCCCCAGTGTGACGTCTTTCCCAAAAACATGAACCGTAAGGAAACTACAAAAAGATATACATTATGTTTTCATCAACATAGTACCAAAAACCAGTACGAGAAATTACAAGGATAAAAGATGTGCACCTGTGGGAACGACTACTGTGGTCATTCATTGCACGATTCTTTCGACATAGGTTCATTAGGTTTATAACTTCCTCTGTTGATGAAACTGGTACAAGATTTGCGTCTGGTAGATTTATCCCCTTCTTTGAGCCATTAACAATGTCTAATGTGATCAGTTGTTAAGACAACAAAATAGTATCCAATAAAAATAGTTACTTTTGATATCAAATAAGCATAATAATTTGCATTAAGGATATATCTTGCTAGTTCCATCTTCCACAAGGAGATCCCTTATTTCATCATTGTAAATTTCGACCATGTTGATAGAAATCTCATAGTTCATGAGATTCTTTCTCTCCTCCGAGATATTGAATAGATCATTTAATGCCCTGTAACTTACACCCATTGTATCTGGCTTTAGGTCATCTGGTCCAGTCTATGAGCACACAAGTAAATCATCATTATTCTTGTCATTATCCTTGTCAACATCTTACAAAATTTTAAGCATTTTCTTACCAATGTGTAAGTTTTTCCAGCACCCGTTTGACCACATGCAAATATGCAAACATTAAATCCATCAAGAACTGTACGTATCAATGGTTGGGTGTCTGAGAATACCTCTTCTGCAAGACCAACAAATATGAACTAGTGTTAGTTTATTAGTGAACTGAATAAGTGTAACATCCTCACAAGAAAAAATCGAAGATTCTGAGGGACCTTAATTTAATGACCTTGAGTTGCAGATGGACCAAAAACTTTATTAAACATTGATGCTTTTCGACCCTCTCTTCCAGATTTCGTAGGAATAATAATTGCAACAGTTTCATCATCAGTATAATCCACACTTGTAACATTGTTTTCTTGTCCAGGCAAAAAAGGTCTAATTCTACAATATACTCTGATATTTCCTTTTAAATCTTGCACTTGATTGTATAGCTTTCTGTTTTCTTCTAAAACCTTATTGTACCCCGCTGCAGCGTGACATATAGTATGTGCATGCGTTCCTGTAAAAAAAAATTCCCATAATAAACAAGATTCAACTTATAGATTTACTTTTTTTTTATATGAACATTGTACCTAGATTATCGGCTTCCTCCTGACAGTTTTGTTGCATTGACAGCACATCTGTTTTTGCAGCAGAAATGGTGCTTCTCAGTTCCTGTATGTCATCAGAAGAAATCTATAAGGCATGTGCACATAACATAACTAGCTGTGTATATTAGAAGTGCAGCATCAAACTGGTCATGATTTAAATGCACGACTAATGGCACAAAAGGGTAACCAAGGTAATGCACTTATGTTTTACCCCGAGAAAAACTAAAGAACTTTGAAAAACAATCTGTTAAAAACCTTAAAATTTTGAATTTTTTGGACAAAAACCTTCAAATATTTCAGAATACACATATTAACTTTTTTGCATGTCTCGGAATTGGCATTGATGGGGGTCAGGTAGTAGTTACCTTCTGTCGAGATTGAAATAACCTTCAATCGAATTTTTTTAAACTTCAATGCAAAATTTGCAAACTTACAGTCTCATGCTATATATATTATAACTATCTCACACGATTATACCGGACAGGACTTGATCCCACACCATATGGATACAGATAGGCTACAAGCCATTTGGTAATATGGATTGATAATGACATAGATACTTTACCTTCAAGGTGAAAATTTTAACCCATTTAATGGGTAGACTCAGGGATCAAATGGGTAAACTAAAAAATACTTGCAAGAAACATGTCAATGGATTGAACACGATCCAAAGTTTTGAATATAAAGTGTTCTGGTCCGGCCTGTTTTACATGCACAGCAAAAATAAAAATAAAAATTGACCCACCCGTTTGACGACATCTAGTTTTACCTGTAACTCTTTATCCTGTTGTGCAGTTAGCTCTTGTCGCTTCTCAGTGTTGACGTTATATTTGTTATATTCCTCCATTCTTCTTTTATATTCCTCCTTCTTCATAGCTCTTTGTTGTTCTATCTCTATTTCAATGCGTTCTTGTTCGTCTTCCTGTTGTCTAAGCCTTTCTTCTTCTTCTAGTAATTCTTTTTCTATATTAAGCCGTTCTAACTCCTTTGCAGAAAGTTCTTCCTGTTTAGCCTTTTCTCGTAATGCTTGTAATTCCTTTTGTCTTTGAATGCGTTCTTGTTCTTTTCTAGCTCTAGCCTCCTCTTTCTTTCTCATCTTTTCTTCTTGTGCTTTTAATTTTTTTTCTTGCTTGATGCGTTCTCGCTCCAGCTTTCTAGCCTTTTCTTTTTCTTCTTTTTCTCTTTTTATGCGTTCAGCCTTTTCTTTTTCTTCTTGTTCTCTTTTTATGCGTTCAGCTGCTTCTTTTTCTCTTCTTAGGCATTCTTGCTCCTTTGCAGCTTTCTCTTGCTTTCTAGCCTCTTCTTGTAATGCCAGTAATTCTTTTTCTTTATTTATGCGTTCTTGCTCCTTTGCAGCTTCATCTTGCTTTCTAGCCTCCACTTGTAATGCTAGTAATTCTTTCTCCCTTTCAATGCGTTCTTGCTCCTTTGCAGCTTTTTCATCTTCCTCTTTCTTTCTAGCCTTTTCTTGTAATTCTAGTAATTCTTTTTCTCTCTTGATGCGTTCCTGCTCGTTTACAGCTCTATCAGCCTCCTCTCTTTTGATATCTTCCTGTTGCTTTGTTTCTTCATCGTCTTCTTTTTTAATATTCTCGGTTGCTTGTTCCTGCTCCCATCGAGTTTAACCAGAAGTTTTCTAATCAGACTGTCAATCTTTAAAATATTTAACAAATTACGTTGAAGTGCTAGTTGCGTGACCAACTTTGTCTGATATCTGTCTTTGGTAACCAGTTTCTTTTACGCCACAAATACCATAAGAGTTTTAAAAAGAATATGATGAAGGTATAAAAAGGTCACGCGCCGCAAAGTCAGCATGGTCAAAAGTAACCAACACATCAATTATCTTTAATAACATTACCTTAAATTAAAATTCTTGATGGTTGGGTACACTTTTAAATTAAAAGTTTGGAAAATCTAGTACTTTATTGCCCATACAAAGTTGGTTATCTAAAACAGGTATTTGACCAAAGTTGATTGCTTTGTATGCAACCAGCTAATTTTCAAAATCAAAAGTCACGGAGAGCATAGTAGTTAGTCATGGATCACGATGATACCTTTACAACTGCCGTTGTGGATAATGTGTTTCCGCTTACTTTTTTTGTTTTTTCTCCCAATCTACTCTCAAATTCCTCATTGACTTTATTCACTATATTCTCAACAATCTGCAATTATACTTTTTCTAAAATCTTATTCGGAATATTAAGAAAACTACGTTGTACATACTACATAGTTATCAAGTAAAAAAGAACTCACCATAGGAATATCTTCCTCCTCTCTATCCTCGAGGAGATCACAAACAATCATGTATAAGTGTCCAGAATCAGACTGCAAATCACACACTCAAATTATCTTAGTTTGGAAGGATGTCAACATTTGCATATAATATCCTGTCTTCATAATAATTAGAAAACGTCAAACCTCTTCATTACGGTCATTTCCATCCCCAGATTGACTAGTCATATCTAGTAACCTGTCACTGCTAAGAGAATGTGTTCTTGAAATGGTATTAAGGGCTGATTCTGAGTTTCTACGAACAAATGACCTCCCAATTGAAGATTTTGAATTCCATAAAAATTTGCGTGCACCAGTTTCACTATAAGCCCTCAGTGCGAGTATAGTGTTCACCACTCTTGAAAAATTTCCTCCCTGCATATATTGCAACAGAAACACAGTATAGTACTGCCACCAAATGCATCTTTACATGGTTTAAATTAAAAATTACCTCATCTAAATCATAGAGATCAAAAGTTGGAAGGCCAATTTCTTCAATGGCTGTAAGAAATTTTGAAATATTTTCATAATAGGCAGATTGAGCTTCCTCATCAGGTGTGGTGGTGACAGCCGACGGTGCGTTCACAACCTACACATTTTGTTTTTGAGTAAATATTAATCACTAAATGGTGAAAAGTAACCCGAAATGTCAAAGATGAATAAGTAAAAATATTGTTACATTAGGAACAGCACGCGGTTTAATCTTGTTAAGAATATTGCAAAGGATCATTCCACTTTGTAATCCTAGCCTAAAAGCTTCTTCTGAAGGCTCAGCTGGCAAGTCTTTTGCAGCCACTACACCTGCTCTCTTTCTTATCCATGATGCTGCCTCATTTCTGTTTGTTGCTGAAATATAACACAAATATGCACCAACACCTAGTTTTAGTTTTCAGGATTTATTGACAAGTTTCAAAAGACTTACAAAATTGTCACCGCATGTAGCTAACTAGAATTTGCCAGTTACTTGTAACAAACTCTTATTCAGTACACAACTGTCATTGCATGTAACTAACTTTTGTATTAATTTTTATCAAATTTAGTCGGTTGACAAGAGTTAATGCAAAGTTCTTGATTGGAAAAATTAATCACTATCTTATGCAGGCATACTACAGTTGATAGCATTTGTTCTTGCATCAATGCAAGTCTATTGGGCCTCAGTATATATGCTTCCTAAATCAGTAATTACATACATTGATAGGATCTTGAAAGGTTTTTTGGTGTGTAATGGTGAGATTAGAAGGAAGCTCTCCTCATTAAACACATAGATACCCAATATAAAAGGGTCCAAATAAATGGAATGCAATTGTTAAAGATATGAGCTCTCAACCCTGCGCTAATACTATGTGGAGCATACTAAAAAGGTTAAGTCTAGCTGCTACTGTCTATTTTATTTGGCAGGAAAGAAAGTGTAGGTTGTTCAAATATAAAGAGACCAGCAGAGACAGTTCAAAAGGTTATACGTGAGGATATTAGGCTTAAGTTAATGAGTCTTAAAGTGAAAGCATCTGTATGCAAGTTACCAACCCATGAAGACTGAAGAGTAAAGGCGGCGATGCAGAATGGAAATGACAATGCAAGTATTTAAGAAAGTTCGTTTGCATATAGGATTTGCATATCTACTAAAATGTGGAGTAAGAATGTGATAGGAATCTTTGTTAAGAATGAATCATGTAAGGATATCCTTGATTTCCATTTTGACTATGTAACATTGTTAGTATTTATAAAATCTCCACCTTTTTTCACCACATTACATGGAACGACAATGTGACATGTCGTTACATTTTGCTACAACTTTGTTTATAGTTTTCTGTAACTCGCACATAAACACAATGACATTGTAGGGATTAAAATTGCTTAAGGCCATAATTGTACCAATGTGCATAAACCAATGATCATAAACATTATAAACATTTAAATTACGCAATGAAATGGATATGAAACTTACGATCTTCTTCATTCGTCTCATACGCTACATCAACATCTTCACCCATAGACTTCATATCTTCCGATTCAGCCATTTTAAATGAACATTCAACAGCACTTTCGATTACAGCATCAAATAACTCCAAATATTTATTCTAAAAATCATTCATGTTCATTATTTGGTGCATGCTAACAAATTCAAATAACAATTTTGGAAAAAAAGGAAAACTAACATTTTTTTGGTTGTTTTTTTATTCAATGAATATTTTATGTGTTGTTAGAGAGAATGGTTCGGGGCCTCTTGTATCGTAAGTGAAGGAGTGGATGGTTAATAATAATCTCATTTTGCAAGCCATTGATCTTCTTAGTTGAATTCAAGAGTGGTGCTTATTGTTATTATTCCACGTGTCCAAAATGCCTACATAACACTACAAAAGCTCCTAAAAATTTTTTGCACTTCATGCCGCTCCTAAAAATTAATAACGTAGGATGCCCTTGCTCTTTTTAGTTTACAACACCCTATATCCTTTTCGCAAATGGTTATTGTTGTTATCGTCTCACACGTTCATTTCACATTAGGGTAAATTCGTCTTTTCACTCCCCCCCCCCCCCCCCCCCCCCCTTCCCCAATACCACTCACTCACTTTCTTAACAATCTCAAAAAACCCTCTTATTTTATCTTAAACACCATTTTTCTATATCCGATTCACTCCAAATCCTTTAATTTGGAAAACCACAAATTAACATAATGATTGATCTCAATGGTTAGAGGCACATTTTGGCGGATTCGTGCCAACTGCCAAGAGTCCCCAAATTCATGATCTTTGTCTCATTTACGATAAATATCATTTCGCCTTCTTTTAAAGCTTATTTTCGTTAATATGTAGTCAAGAACTGCAGGGTGTTGGTGGGCACCCGCATTGCCTACAAAAAATGCACAACGAAAAATAAACACATAAAGGTCATGCAGACCAAACCCATAATATATACATCTCCTAATCAGCGATATAACATAAACTTGACACGTATAAAAAGTGTTCAAGGAATACTTACTTGATCATGCAGTAACATAAGCTCCTAGACCTTCGCAGCTTGCACGAAATCGCCTTCTTCTTGATCTTGATGCTTCATTCGAACATATTAGGGCTACTAACCTGTGCAAGTTGGAGAGTAAGAAATGCACAAAACAAACTAGGGTTTAGTTGACTTAGTGATCAACTTAAAGAAGTCAATCAATCGGGTTTTTTGGCTGATCGAACAAGAAGGTGAGGAGAGAGGTAGTTTTTAGGGTTTAGAGGATTAAAATGATTTCTAGTTTAGTTTGTCTTTGATTTATAGTAAACAAAAAACAATCCATATCCAACTAGACCTATCTAGTAACTAACCTTAAGTGAATTAGTTTGTTTCGGAAACAAAGTAATCCCTCGCCAAAGGGGTCGACCGAATCCTACACAACCCTTACGGTTTATGTTTTTGCTTTTTATTCACTTAAGTATATACACCCTTAATAATTGCCATTTTATCCATCTACAAGAATATTGTCATATTCCCATTTCCATTTCATTCGTCACTCTTTTCTCATTACCAACTTGCATGTTCGGTTTAGTGTGCACCGATGTGATCAATCGACATATCTGTGAGTACCAATTGTGAAAGACGTTGTTGTTTGCACATTAATTCTTTCATACTCCCACTTGTGCAAAGCAACAATACGAGAACCACTTTCACAGTACGAAGAGGCTCTTAACAAAGCATTCAAGTACCTAGCTAATAGAAACCAATTCAATACATACGTAGTGATTTACAAAAACTCCAAAAACACCTCAGCTCAGTTTAGGTATATGACTATATCTTTGCACTTTGCGATATATCAAAAAGTACAAGACATGGATATGTTAATCTAGCAATACTTTAGTCCTTTCTTGTTAACGTGAATGATTTGTCTCTCATAGTGTTCCAAGACACTTGTCGCATGCCATGTTCTTACAAATCATCTCACCACAAGGGGTCCGAAAAAATATCCTTTCTAGTTAATTTCAACTTCGAGTTGCAAATTACCTTCTTGGACAATCCAAATACCCAACATACCTTCTTTTCTACCCGGACAAATGCATTTATAGGCGCTATAATTCAAAAAATTGTTAGACATATTAGACATAGATCGGTTAATATGCATATTATTATATCTCCTCAGGCCTTTGGGATAGTACGCCACAATCCTAGAATGACATTAACTAATTAATCTACGTAGTTTCTTCTTGATCTTGATCACGACAAACATTTGCCTCGCACACCATGTGAAACTTGACATACTCCCTGGAGTATCACAAATTTCACAATAGTTGTTCAACTTATCTCGGACTCCCACCATGTGTAACACCCCCAAAATCAGGTCCAGCGGAAGCATACATGCAATGGGGTGCTACTATAAATCGGTATCACAACATAAGGTACAAAGAATGGGTTTTATTTCATTTATTTAAAATAAATTTGTTAACAAAAGTATTAACTTTACATTATTCGAAAGTAGTGCGGAAATAGACCCATGAATTAATTAAAGCATTCCCAATTGTTTATCAGAGCTGTCTATGACCGTGCCCCTTGCAAAGCGCCTCCAGAAGTAAGCTATCGCTTTATACCTTAGAATACATGCTAAAAGGGTCAGCTTACGCTGGTGAGTTCATAAAGTTTAGACTCAAAGCAATACATAAAATAAATTAAACCGAAAGCTCAACGGTATACTCTACTAGACCAAGACATCAATATCAACGCATCTTCAAAATCATAAACCAATATATATTCCTATAGGTGCACACTATAGCTCTATACCACACAAGCAGACATCCTATTAACTTCTGCACATGTGCAGACCTAGTATAATAATTATGCACTTGCAGTCCATAAGACTGATGAGGACATTCACAAATTACAACTTTTGTCTGAGGGTACAAACACTTTTCCCAAAGACTCAGAGGGAAACATACAAACCGCTGATTGGGATTCAACTTTCTCAGTTCCTAAGGATGGCACTGACTCAAACCCATCAGTGCTTGAAGGGGCCTCAAGGGACAAAGACTCAGGGGGCATGCAACTACCCACTAATATGGAACCTACACCCCCCACGGTGATGCACATCCCTCGTAAACTGACTTTAAGGACCAGGCAGACAAATCCCAGTCTGATGGAATAGAGGGGTCAGGGAGCGACCACAACCAATGCAAATCTTCTTATGAAATGGAGCCTGCTAACCTTTTGTTGCAGATTGATTCTATGGCTGATTTTCAGTCTTTCTTGTTCTCTGATGATGAAATGAGCAAGGACAGTGAGGAGGAAGTATACGAGGCTGGAGATGACATGGAGACTAATATGGAACCTACATCAGTCTCCCTCACAACAACAGGAAGAAGAACCAAAAACTCAGGATGATCAACCTGCTGATTCTGAGACTTCCTCTCCAGCCAGGCTAGAAAAATATGATGACTCCCTTCCTCTTACTAAAAGGAAGATGATGAAGTTCCTGAAAAAGGCTTGCAATGTTCTCTATCGTGGGACAACTGATGAAGTCTTTGACATGCATACTGAGCATGCTGTTCATTACTTCAACCTCAAGGATTCTGTTGATGCTTTTCATGACAACACCATTGAGCAATAATCAACAATTACCTTCTCCCTGACAACTCTTGATTCTCATCTCAACAAGTTCAACGCTACCCTTAGCCAAATTTCAAAGAGCGTTACAACTATTCAGGATTCCGTCAAGGATGATCCTGAGCTTAATAGGAAGATTCTTCAGGCTGCTCAAACCTACCAGCAGAATTCTGCTCAATTCACTGAGCTGGTGACCATCCTGAAGTCTGCCAATCTTTAGGGGCTTGAATCATCAGTGGCTTCTATCAGTTCTTCTTTGGGCTTAATGGAGAAAAACTTGGCTGCTTGGGCTAAGTCTTCGAACTCTTTGGCTTGGAATCTTGGGCCAAGGATGTTTGCTATTGAGGCTTCTGAGGCTTCTATTGATGCTAGGGTGACTACACTTCAACAAGACACCTCAGACATCAAGACCATGCTAACGGAACTTTATCAGGCCTACAAGGGTTCTTCTACTCCCTCCCCTTCAATGGACACTCCAACTCTTGCTCTAACCATGGGTCCCGCAACAGTTGAAGGGAAGGTCACTGAAGCTTCCCCCAGTCAGCTCAAGCCTACTGAACAATCTCCTTCTCACATTGAGGGGAGATTCCACCTACTGAAGTTGTTCCCATATCCTTCAACAAAGAGCCTGAACCAAATGCATCTTCATCATCAAAGGCTGATAAGGGCAAAGGCATTCTTACAACTGTGCCTGAACCCGCAACTATCTTGGTGCCAGCTTCCTCAGAAGTAAGACGCGACCCTGATGAACCCATCAAGATTCCTTATGAGATCAATGGTGTTACATATCTTCTTACTGAGGAAATTCAAGCTCACATGGAAAAGGATGAAATGCTAAAGAAAGTGGCTAGAGAGGAACAGGCTAGCAAGGCTGCTCTAATTAAGGTGGTCAATGAAGAGGCTCAGGCACTTGGGTTACAACCTAAGGACCTTGCTGACAGGAAGGGAGGTAAAAAGTTCAAGAAAGCTCAGGATGCTGCTATGATTGCTCTCAGGGAGAAAAGGGACGCAAAACTGAAAAAGGCAGCTCAAGCAAGGAAATAGAACATTGAGAGGTACCAATGGATCATGACATAGAGACTGAACCCTAAACCCATCACTGATTTTAGAATCCATCAGAATACCAAGCCTACAGTTGTAAGCGTCTTCAGAGGTCAAGATAAGCGAAACATTGAAGTTCATGATCCCTTCAAATTCTCTGTGTTTGGGACCAGTGAACTGGATGAATTGGGTTCGATCATCATAAAGAAAAACAATGCTATTGTCAAGACCCTGATGAAATCTCTCAGGACGCGCTATGACCACTTGGCTAAGAAACATGAAGAACTTGGTATTCCCTCTCTTCTTTCTGCTTCAGCTCCAGCTATTCAGGCGGCCCCATCTCAGTCCTCTAGCAGAAAGAGGAAGAAGGTTGATGCTGAACCAGAGATCACTGCTCTAGGCCTTGACTGCAATAGAGCCCTCCCTGAAGGTGTTAAATTTGTGAACAACCTGGTCATTGAGCAACCTGAAAGAGGCTTCTTCTTCACTGATCAATTTGGTGATCCAGCCTTTCAGAGATGGGAAGACATTGATCAAGCAGGAATCCAAGCTATGCTGGGTTACTACTTCATGGCCAACCCAATCAAGAATGCTGCAAATGCTAAATTCTGCCATGACCTGAAGATCAAGATCCAAAAGCATCCTGATCAGCATGAACATGAAGCCAAAAGACCTAAGCTTGAAGCCCTGGGATTTAAGTTCTAGCTTGAATGAATCTGCAATAACTGTCTGTCTTTTGTTTTACTTTTTTTTTTTGTTTAGGATTGTAATAACTATGAATAATATTTGATGTTTTTGTATAACAATCAGTGTCCTGAATATTACAAAGTAGATCAATCAGTGGAGATAATAACCTTTGCTATCTCACACTGAACCTAGAAACACTTAGGCTATTTGTATATCAAAATAAGGGGAGACTGTTGGGTCTGTGAATACCCAAACTCCTTAAACTAGGATTTGAACATAAAATATCCTAAGTATTTGATAACCGTGAACAATCTAAAGTCACTGAATGCATAATCTTTCAGTGAGTCATCCTCAAGAAGCTCAGGACGAACCTATGAGGAAAGGTTCACTATTCAGTGAGGCAGTTCTCAGTGAATGATACCTGAGCCAAAGAATAAGATGATGGATTCAGTGAGTGATGACAAGCTCACTGAATCCCCTAGACTCCCCACCAACTATGAAGACTGAGTGAACAAAGACTGAAGTAAAGTCGGGATTAAGCGGGATAAGTTTGAATGGATAAGGAAGAGTCCTTACGAAGCAAATGTTAACTTTCCCTGAATTGGTATAAAACCAAGAGTGTTGTCAACACTGAAGATCAGAAAGCAACCTTGTCCTTTACTAGTTATAGCCAATTATAACAGTGACAAAATACCTGTGTATTTTGTCCAATGTAGGCTCATGTGATCTTTGTCTTTTAGGATTTGTCTCTTAGGTAACTGTTAGGATTTACTTGTGTATAAATAGAGAATAAGATAGATGTAAAGATTATGTTTGTGCACTTAATGCTTAGACATTCACAAAACAAATCTTTACTCTCTCCAAATAGCAACAGTCCATTGAGATAGCTCAGATTGGTCATTAGTTATTACTTAAGTATAACTTAAGTTTAGTGAGGAGTAAACACACCACACTTGTCATTCAATCCCAAATGTTGTTCCGCAAACACTTGGGTATAATTCTTTTTGATTAATTTCTAATAAAGAGTTAAACATTGAAAAATATTGTCTCTTATCTTTTACGTTTATTTACTTAAAGTTGTTAATCATTACGTTGCTATACCTAACTTGGTTAGATTAACCTCATAGTTAAGGTTAATCAAGTAAAAGGGAACAACAAGTGGTATCAGAGGGACCTTCAAAGCTATGAATCAAGTCAAGTCAAGTTTGTTTGGCTGTGTCATAATTAATGACTGATTCCATTGTATTGTCAGGGAGACAAGATATAATGATGCTTTTCAGGCGTTGGTCTTGATTAACCATTCTTCTCTCATCTGGTGTCCACTGAGCTTCAGGTTTAGGCAAACCTTGAACAGTTTTTGGGACAAAGGGACCTTCATTGAAACATTGGATTTAGTATGGTTCCATACCAGTCAAGTAGCAAAGCATTCGCTTTTCCGACTTCCTAAATTTACCAGCTTCTAGTTTAGGAGCTACAACTGAATAGCCACCTCCTCTTTATCAACTAGTTGGGGTACATCGCTATTAGCCATGATAGGATCTTGATTTCAAAAACTTTGAGCACTCTTTTGTTTGAAAAGTTTTACAAATTAGAGGCTCTGATACCACTTGTTGTTCCCTTTTACTTGATTAGCCTTAACTATGAGGTTAATCTAACCAAGTTCCAAGGTATAACAATGTAATGATTAACAACTTTAAGTAAATAAACGTAAAAGATAAGAGAATATTTTTCACCGTTTAACTCTTTATTAGAAATTAATCAAAAAGAATTATACCCAAGTGTTTGCGGAACAACACTTGGGATTGAATGACAAGTATGGTGTGTTTACTCCTCACTAAACTTAAAGTATAATTAAGTAACAACTAATGACCAATCAGAGCTATCTCAGTGGACTGTTGCTATTTGGAGAGAGTAAAGATTTGGTTTGTGAATGTCTAAGCATTTAGTGCAAAAACAAAATCTTTGCATCTCTCTTATTCTCTATTTATACACAAGTAAATCCTAATAGTTACCTAAGAGACAAAGCCTAAAAGACAAAGATCACATGAGCCTACATTGGATAAAATACATAGGTATTTTGTCACTGTTACAATTGGCTATAACTAGTAGACAAGGTTGCTTTTCGATCTTCAGTATTGACAACACTCTTGGTTTTATACCCATTCAGGGAAAGTTAACCTTTGCTTGATAAGGACTCTTCTTTATCCATTCAAACTTGTCCCGCCTTTACTTCAGTCTTTACATCTTCAGTCTTTGTTCACTCAGTCTTCATAGTTGGTGAGGAGTTTAGGGGATTCAATGGGCTATTGTCATCACTCAATGAATCCATCATCTTCTTATTTGGCTCAGGTATCATTCACTGAAAACCGCCTCACTGAATGGTGAACCTTTCCTCATAGGTTCGTCCTGAGCTTCTTGAGGATGACTCACTGAAAGACTATGCATTCAGTAACTTGAGATTGTTCACGGTTATCAAAAACTTAGGATATTTTATGTTCAAATCCTTGTTTAAGGAGTTTGGGTATTCACAGACCCAATAGAAAAGAGTGGCGAAATGAAATGAATAAAGAGGAAAAGAGAATATGGCAATATTCTCATAAAGGGGTAAAATTGTAATCATCCAAGGTGTATACATTTATCTAGAATAAATATATAAAGTACTTATAAGGAAAAACCACAAACCTTAAGGGTTTTGTGTGGTTCGACCGACCCTCCTAAACAAGGGAAGGGTTAAGATTGCCTTAAAAACTTGTGTACTTATGGATAATTTCATGAAATATCAGTCCTACCAGAATGTTCTATAGTATCCTATAAATACAAGGCCTTCTAATAGGATTCATAACATTTCTCTAATCCCTAAATCTCTTCCCCCTATTGTTTGATCAGTCGACAAACCAAATGGATGAATCCCTCTTGCCAATCCTAATTGACTAAAGTTGATTAGCAAGTCGACTAAACCCTTAGTCAACTTGTTACCAGATTTCGTACTCTCCAACTTGTATAGGTTCCTAGCCTGGTTCCACCTATATAGTACTGCTGGATACCTGATGCGGCTCAAGTGGTGATTCTCCCAAAAAAACCTAGCTGGTTGATTAGTGCATTAAGATCATGAAGAAGGTGATTACATGCAAAACAAGAAGGTTTAGGAGCTTACGTTATTGCATGATCAAGTAAGTAAACCTAAACACCTTTATACGTGTTAGATTAGGTTATATCCTTGATTAGGAGATTTGTCTATCAAGGGATTAGTCTGCAGGACCTTATGTGTTTATTTTTTGTTGTGCATGTTTTATAGGTTATGCAGGTGACCACCAATACCTTACAATAAATAAATATTTTTAGTTGAAGTAAGGGGAAAATGAAAGCTGAGAAGAAAGGGAGATAAAAAGTAAAGTAACTCCTAATACCGTATTCTATGGGTTATAGGTCCCAATACTGTCTTCAACGGTGTATTGGGGAGGTTGAGATGTAGACAGCCTTACCCCTACCTAAGGTAGAGAGGCTACTTTTAGTTCTACTAAAGGTAGAAAAGGACCTCCAACCTTGCAAGGGGTGAGGATCGAATCCTGAACCTCTATATCTTGAGGCAAGGGTGTTAACCACTTGATCCAAGTCTGTATAATTAATGATGGGTGACGAGAAGAAATGTGAGAGAAATAACATAATTAAATACGAGTCATTTTAACTTTTTACATTAATCTAAATATGGAAAAAGAAAGCTCCTTAAGTCGCACAAACCTATTCACATTATCTTTCACTTCTTTGGGAAGGAAAATAAATAACAATTATAAATAAAAATTAGTAACTAATTTAAACAAAAAAGTTTTCATCATTCAACAGAAAACTTATTTAATACAAATAATGTCAAAAACGTTATTCGTATTATTCGGTCTTCTCGTGTTTTGATAATCACAAAATATAAAGACATGTTACGTAAAGCTACGGTTTATAAGTTTTTAATCGAGGAAACTCGTTACTTCTACGTAGTTGCTTCAACATCACTTCAGGTATGAACAAGCTTTATACCGTCATTAGTTAAGTGATCAAAGACTTTTATTTTCTCCTAAACTTACATTTTTAAGTTTGACAAAATATTTTCACAAAAGTATTTTTGTGTTTTTAAAGAAATGTTTTATTAAGAAAATAAATTCAAATTCAATATTACAACATCTAGTTTTCCCTCCAACCTTCACCTGATAAGTTTTCACCACGTCAGGACAAAAATGGGAGCGTTTGTCGGGGAGGTCCCGTAAAGGGGTTGACGGTCCCTTAGTGATAAAGGACCGTCGCCTATTTAAGGGACCGTCTGCTCCTTTGTGTCGACTATAAATACTGGACTATTTTCTTTCATAACAGGACTTTTCACACACACAAAACTTTCTGGTCTTTGTTCCTTTTATTCTTTGATCACTATAACATGTCGGTATATGTTTATAAGTGATTTCCTCTTCCGTCAAGTGTAAGAGAAGAACTCTCGACAACTATGAAGATTCGAGATGTTATAGGTGTCCACCCACAAATGTAACATGTGTTACGTGATAGGATTGATATCATTGTTTTTCGACTTGTGTGTGAGTTGAGGAGGGGGTATAAACTTGGATGGTGATGTAGTTCCAAGTATTGTATTTGTGTGAGCTTGGATGGTGATATAGTTCCAAGAAGTCTTGTAACTAGACTAGTTCATGTATTTATTGTGAGGAGAGTGATGTCCTAAAGTGTAGGTTAGGATTTGTTGTGTCATTATGTAAAGACTTGGATCGAGGATGATCAAGTGTGATATGTATGTAAAGACTTGATTCGGGTGAAGAATCAAGTGAGTCGTGTGTGTGAAGGCTTGGTTCGGGTGAAGAACCAAGTATGTCTAACAAATGGAGATTTGGATCGGGTGAAGATTCAAGATGGACAAGAGTGCTTGTTCGTGTGGCCACGTGGGCCTTTGGAATAGATTGGTTCTAGCTATGATTAGAACTCGACATTATGCTTAGTGTCGTTAAGCCTTGTGTAAGCATATGTACGGATTGCTCCGCCTGAAGGAGTATGTTGATATAGTGATTGATAACTCTCGAGTGTGGTACTCGGGGAGTGGAGTAGGACGGAGAGTGAGCTTCGTGCCGAACCACTATAAATCGCCATGTCTCTTTGGTTGTGTTATTTCCTTACTCTTTACTTTACTTGTTTGTTTACATTCCTAGTTGCTAATTAGATATCACATAACAAGTAGAATTCAATAAGTTTGCAAAAGAAAAATAACCGGACCGAAAAACGGCGAAACATTTTGTAAAGCATAAAATTAGCGGTGAAACTATTCAACCCCCCCTTCTAGTTTCTACAATTGGTATCAGAGCTTCGTTTATCAAGATTTTTAAAGTATACTGTACTTTAAATCTTGAATCGATCTATGGAATCAAGATGATATCTAGAAAGGTGTTACTTGAATGAGCCACCATTTTTTGAAAATGAAAATTTTGTCATTTAGAAAAATGAATTTGAAAGTTATGTGAAATCAATTAGTCATGATCTTTGGCATGTCATTTTATTTGATTATTTTTAAATCAATGAGAACAAATTTCTAAAACCAAAGATTTCACAAGAAACTTTTGCTTGACATTGAGGTTCAAATGTTGGTTCATAAAAATTTGCCTAAAAAGAATTTTGATAAAACTAGTTTATGTAATGTGGCAAATGATATGCTGCAAAATATCTTAGACTTTTATCAAAGGAATGTTCAAGCCAAAGATGATGAAAATATGTTATTAGAAAAACACTTAGTTTAAGTGGAATCATATACTACTAGTTTGAATGTCTTCATTGTAGGTAATGTTGCCGACAAAAATTTCTTAAGCAACCTAGTTGGTGTATCATTCTACTTGCCTTGATGTATTGACTATCAAGAAGACAATGTGTGGTTTTACATGTTATGTTGATTGCTAGCTAAGAAGACATTACGGGCCTTAGGCATGTAGATAACCTAATGATCATCTCACCAAGTCAATTGCATTACAAATCATTAAGCCTAATTGCCAAGTGAGTATCATCTAAGTCTAGCATCACCAACAACACAAGTTTTGGTTATGTGCAAATAAGGATAGCTAAAGGCCAAGGTAAGTCTTCTTACTAATCTTGAGTATTATGCTTGCTACTTGATTGCTTGCCATATGATTCATGAAACCATATGATTAGGAGTTACTTGCTTGCATGATAACCTTTGTATGCCATTATGTGCTAGATGCTTTATGTTGTTTAGATGCTTTGTCTAAATGCTTATCCTTCTTTGGATTCAAGCAAACTATTTGGAAAAACAATGGCCTTACCACAACCATTGTTTATAACGAATTTAATGTCAATCAATCACTATAGACGATGCATACTTGCTTCACTCTTTATTTCCTCTCTAGTTCTCGTCTATGACATTTATTGAAACTTACTTGATTGACTTCTAGGCTACCTCGATGCGAATTTCATCCTTAATCTCATTCTCTCTTTTCTTCTGTTTCGACTCAAAATTCACTCCTTAATCAAGCGTATCGAGTCCTTCATTCTTCCTTTGTCTCAATTCAAAATCCACTCTTTATTCAAGCGTATTGAGTCATCTTCTTTTCTTCTGTCTCGATTCAATCTTATTCCCATTCATTAGCCTATATTGAGTCATCTTCGTGTCTTAAAATTCAAAGTGTTATTTTTTAAAACCATTTAAAACCAAGGACTTTTCATACTAACCAAAACACCAAAAATCGTCCAAAGACCACAGGCTACTGGGGGCGGTCCCTTACCTCTTGGCGGTCCCTTATCGATAAGGGACCGTCCAGCTGTTTAAGCCTACACCCCGTTTTTCTTTTTGCAGAACGTTCATCAACAAACCAAACAGCCCCTTTGCTGCAGAAGTGACGATTTTCGAACCACACTCCCCAAAATCTTACTCACTAAAAATTAAACTAATTCAAGGATTACAAATTCAAAATCATCAATCACCAACTCTTGCTAATCACTTCATTGTAAGTTAATTTATTTATTTCCACTTATCTAATTCAAATTAAGCCATTAGGGTTCATATAAACATTAAAATTAAAAATTTGGGATTCTCATTTATTTGTTAAATTAACAACAATTGATAGCAAATCCAAACAATGTTGTACTCATAATACTCAAAGTATTAAACCAAATACTTTATTTTGCTAATTTTGAAAATGGGTCAAATATGAGATCCCCAAAATTCAAATTTGATGTTGTTAATCTTGTTTAATTACATAACAAAAACGTAGTTATACATTGTTAATACATGCCAGAAACGTTTTCATAACCATGCAACGAAAAGAATCAAAAATTTCAAAATAAAAAATGCACTATTATATATGAAGATGTTTGGATTATATTAACTTAATATATTTCTCTATTTTCGTTTAGGAAGAACATGGTTAAACCAAATTGGGTCGATCATAAAAACTCTTGTAGTTACATACCTATTGTCTCTACCGAATATCCTCCACCACTTTGCTATAATTTTCAAAGAGTCGAAAAACGTTACATTCATGAAGGTCGGGTGGTTTATCCGGACTTTGAGGACTTTAGTTACCTCGAAGCCATGTTGGGCTCAGCGAAACTTGAGTGTCTTTTCAAAATTAATGAGTCAATTGTTCATCGGTTTGTCTTAGAATTCTATAGTCAATATAGATTAAGGATCGAATCCATGAACGAATATTATATAAAGTTTGTTGTTCAAAACAAATTCTTTTCATACTCACTTCCTGATTTTAGTCGTATTCTCGGTCTTCCTACTACGGGGCAATGCTCGTTCACTGATGAATGAAGCCTTGATGCTCTTGTCAGAAGCACCCCCAGAAATGGGAAATATGCTACTACTCCTCCCACTCCAAATGAAATCAGAACCTTTATTCTAAAATCTCGACCACCATCTCTTACCCGCACTTATAGAGGTAAGAAAATTCCTATAGAAAAAAACCAAATTCTTACAAAAGAAGTTGAAAATCATCTCAAAGCCATTGAGGAGGTTGTACGTGAAAATGCTTTTTGTCTAGGTGGCAATAGAGATCATCTTCCTACATGTCTCGGTCATATGTTTTATTGTGTTTCCAAATCGGTACCTTACAATCTAGCATTCTATGTAATTAGAAGAATGGAATTTGTCACCAAAAAACCCAAGTTGAACTTGCCTTATGGCATGCTCTTAACTCGTTTGTTTAACCATATTATGGATGAATTTCCGGAACTTAGATCGGAAGAATATCTCATCCATGATCGTGTCATGTTTCCACTCACTACTCATATTGAGCGTAAGACAAGGTCTGATTCAGGGACGAAGAGGACCTTGTTTCCCGAGCCATCCTCCGATGGTCATCCTCTCATCACATAGATGATGATGAACACGTTGGAAATTCCAATGTTAATGCATCTTCTTCATCACAAAACCTCTTAAATACCCTTCCTCACATCTCTCAAAATCTTGACTCCCAAGACCCATCTGTGATCACTCTCCTCACTCAAATTCGAGACGAGCAAAGGAAAGGTGTGAAGTCGATCAAGAATCTCCTCAAGAAAAAGAAGTAATGAATGTCATTTGAAGAAAACTTTGTTTGCAGTAACTTTATTTAATGACTATGTGTAATGCATCTTGAACATCTATGTTTATTTGTTCTAACTGTTTAGACATGTTAAACTAATGATTGTGCTTGAATTTGGATGTGATTATAAGATGTCTGGTTGGTTTGCGACATCTTTTATTGTTGAACTTGTGCTTGTACTGTTCTGTAGCTAGTGGAAATGAAGTTTATAATGCAGGTTGCAGAAATGAGAAAGTGGGCAAAAATTTGGGAGTTCACTGCCGACGGTCCTTTATCAAGCCGGAGGTCCTTCAGTGATAAGGGACCGTCCAACATTTAACGGACCGTCCCAGTAGGATCACGAATTTTTGCACTGTTTTCGTCTTTCCTACAATCCTAAACCTATTGCATGTTTATCACCACCTTACCATGTTTAGTTAAACAATTTGAAGTGCTTAATATCTCCTAATGCATGCTTTGTCCAAATCATAACCATACTTGATTATTTAAACACCTCTTCTCATTCTCAACCTCATCACTATCACCTATCTTCTCATCTTCACCATCTACAATGGCCTCATCCTCCACAACAAACAAAGAACCCACAACACAACCATCAAACAAAAGGCTTAAGATCAAAATCATTCCACCTCAAACCAATTTCATTGACCTCACGCTCTATGACACTAATCCATCTCCTAAGTCACCACCATCATCACCTCAAGCACCTAGTGCACCACTCAAAATACCATCCACCAATGGAACATATCACTCTTCCTCTAAGACATCCTCTAGCTCAAAGACAACCACATCACCTTTCTTATCATTTGTCAAAAACTTGTCACCCTTGCTCACCCAATCTAGTTCGGGTGCTTACACTCCATTCGTGAGTAATCAACCATCATCACCCACTCATTCTATCTCATCTCCAAGAAACCAACATCCTCCTCTAACAAACCCATCAACTTACACTACCACATCACCAAATGGGCCTTTGGAGAACAATCCTCTCACTCCACCATCTCCTCCAACTCTTGGTAATCCCGTTCCCTACTATTTTGCTAACAACCACACTGTAGGGTGTGCTTGTTGTTACCACAACTTTCATCTCATTTCCTCTCTTCGAGATGAACTTCACATCATGTTTGGTCACATTGAGTATCTCATTGCTCAACAAAATGTGCAACTAACTCCTCTTTCTTCCATGCCACCATCGACAACTCCTTTGGCTCCACTTTCATCCTCTCCATCATCCACTCCACCCTCCGACTAGATAATCTCAAAAATCTAGTCATGAATAATCAAGTGGAAGTTGTGCTTTGGACCAAACATGCAATGGGAGTTAACTTGTTGTAGTTGTTTATGTCTTGTGATGTTGTTACTTCTATGATGTGTTTGCTATGAAATTTTTATGGTAGTAATTGTATGATTCTCTTGAATGAATGAATGGATGATCATGCTTTGGATATGTTGTGATATTAGTAATTGTTAAACATGAAAATGGACTAAAAATATCCAACCTTGAAAATGGGAAGTTACTTAAATCACAACATACCTGGCAACTTCAAAGCCTACTGTCGGTGGTCCTTTAAATGGACTGACGGTCCCCTAATCAATAAGGGATCGTCCCCCTATTTAAGGGATCGTCCCCAGTAGTGCTCAGAATTAGAATTCTACTATGTGTTTCTTTATCTGATTCCTGCACTACATAATTGATTTCACATCCTTATCATATTCTATATATGAATGCATGTTCTTTGTTCTAACTCTGTTTTTGTAGCACATCACCATAGCTCGATTCCCCGGTGCCCTCATTAAGGGGGAGCACTTGGCTAGGGGGAGCTTGTGTTTCGTTAGTCACTCCAACAATTATATTTCAAGGATGCTCATGTCTTCTCTCCTCAACAACCACGACACACCTTTTTGATTCTACAAAAAGGGGAGAAGTAACGGGAAAACTCATTAAAAATTTATCAACGCATAATTTTACTTAAAACGAGTTTATATTTTGTAATCGTCAAAAAGGGGGAGATTTTTAATACAAATAATGTCAAAAACGTTATTCGCATTATTCGGTCTTCTCGTGTTTTGATAATCACAAAATATAAAGACATGTTACGTAAAGTTACGGTTTATAAGTTTTAAATCGAGGAAACTCTTTACTTCTACGTAGTTGCTTCAACATCACTTCAGGTATGAACAAACTTTATACCGTCATTAGTTAAGTGATCAAAGACTTTTATTTTCTCCTAAACTTACATTTTTAAGTTTGACAAAACATTTTCACAAAAGTATTTTTGTGTTTTTAAAAGAAATATTTTATTAAGAAAATAAATTCAAATTCAAATATTACAACATCTAGTTTTCCCTCCAACCTTCACCAGATAAGTTTTCACCACGTCAGGACAAAAATGGGAGCGTTTGTCGGGGCGGTCCCGTAAAGGGGTTGACGGTCCCTTAGTGATAAAGGACCGTCGCCTATTTAAGGGACCGTCTGCTCCTTTGTGTCGACTATAAATACTGAACTGTTTTCTTTCAGAACAAGACTTTTCACACACACAAAACTTTCTGGTCTTTGTTCCTTTTATTATTTGATCACTATAACATGTCGGTATATGTTTATAAGTGATTTCCTCTTCCGTCAAGTGCAAGAGAAGAACTCTCGACAACTATGAAGATTCGAGATATTATAGGTGTCCACACACAAACGTAACATGTGTTACGTGATAGGATTGATATCATTGTTTTATGACTTGTGTGTGAGTCGAGGATGGTGTATAAACTTGAATGGTGATGTAGTTCCAAGTATTGTATTTGTGTGAGCTTGGATGGTGATGTAGTTCCAAGAAGTCTTGTAACTAGACTAGTTCATGTATTTATTGTGAGGAGAGTGATGTCCTAAAGTGTAGGTTAGGATTTGTTGTGTCATTATGTAAAGACTTGGATCGGGGATGATCAAGTGTGATAGGTATGTAACGATTGATTTGGGTGAAGAATCAAGTGAGTCGTGTGTGTGAAGGCTTGGTTCGGGTGAAGAACCAAGTATGTCTAACAAATGAAGATTTGGATGGGGTGAAGATTCAAGATGGACAAGAGTGCTTGTTCGTGTGGCCACGTGGGCCTTTGGAATAGATTGGTTCTAGCTATGATTAGAACTCGACATTATACTTAGTGTCATTAAGCCTTGTGTAAGGATGTGTACGGATTGCTCCACCTGAAGGAGTGTGTTGATATAGTGATTGATAACTCTTGAGTGTGGTACTCGGGGAGTGGAGTAGGACGTTGAGTGAGCTTCGTACTGAACCACTATAAATCGCCGCGTCTCTTTGGTTGTGTTCTTTCCTTACTCTTTACTTTACTTGTTTGTTTACATTCCTAGTTGCTAATTAGATATCACATAACAAGTATAATTCAATAAGTTCTCAAAAGAAAAATAACCGGATCTAAGAACAGCGAAACGTTTTGTAAAGCATAAAATGAGCGGTGAAACTATTCAACCCTCCCTTCTAGTTTCTACATACTAATATTATCAAACTAAAGCTAATTCAATTTGGCTTGATGAACAAAACAGCCACAAGTACAAAAATATAAGCTATGCCAAACACTCCTATATGCAATTCTATTTTTGGTTTTATGTGATATAAGCTACTTAATGCTCTTCTACTGATGCAAACTAATTATATAAGCTATATGAGGTCTAGTGAAGCTAAAATGACTGATTATTTATTACTAGAATAAGCAGATGAATAAGCAATAGGTAACACTAGATTTTCTTTCTTTCTTTCTTTCTTTCTTTTTTTTTTTTTTTTTTTTTTTTTTTTTTTTTTTTTTGTGGATTTTTAGTTTTCAAAAGCAAAATGAGAACAAAAGACTACAAATACTGAGATTAAGCAATAAAATGATAAGTAATAACTATATGAACAATCACAAACACAAATAAGCACATAATCAATGCAGAAAGCAAATAAGCAGTTGAGATAAATAGCTAAAAGTGAAAATGAGACTTACAAATAGCCCTTTGCTCTAAACAAGGGCTTATATTGAACCAAATTAAGCTCAGAATTGAGATCTATAAGTCCTAGGGGTCTTCAATCATCAGGATAAGCTCAAGTGCTTATTGAACAAGGGCTGAAATGAGCTTATACAAATAGAAAATAGCTTATTGAAGCTTATACTATACTACTTTACCATATATTTTTTTCAAATGTTTTACTGATTTTTTTTGTATTTTTGTTAAAGTATTAAGCAAACACTAAATAAACTTTTAAAAGCTAAAAAGTGAGCTTATATTAAGCTTATGAAATAGTAAAGGAAGTTTAATAACAACTAATAAGCTAATTTTAGAATTTAAAGTAAATAAGCAAAACTCAAATTAAAAAGAGAAAACTAAGATTTCATTAATTGAACTTTGAAATTACACTATGAAAGCTAAGAATACAAGATTACTTAAGCTAATTATAACTAGAAAACAATTTTGGCATTATAACACTACTACAAAAACTACCACCTACACTGTGGTAATAGGGGGTATTTATAAGCATGAGGAGGGGGTGCTAGGGTTGCTGAGAAGTCTCTGGAAGAATAATCATGTCCATCTAATCATTATGTCATCATTTCAATCAAATCCGACCCTTGGATTGAGTGCCACGCTTGATTGACCAATGGGATTACTTGGGATTGTCAGCGTGGCTAAGTTATGACACCATCTGACTTATCAGGTGCATTCTAGAAGGTTGGGTGTATGGGTAAATGTCACTTAAGCAGGGTAAAGTGAGGTTGGGGCCTGGGGGTGAGTGAATAGTAACTCCGCTAAAAAAGGAGGGAAAGGGAGGTTTGACCCGTGTTATTTATTGTGCTGACTTGGGTTTTCGTGTTAGGGAATTGGAGTGGATCCGGGTTAAAATAAAACGGGAGGTGGGCTTATGATTTTTGGGCTTAGATTATTGGATTGGATTTAAGTAAAGAAGGGTTTACTGGATTTGTGATTTATTAGCAATATGGATCCGAATGTAGTGTTTTAGGATTTAAAGGGTGTGTTTTGTAATTTTGCAAACTATAGGGACCAACTCAGCCACTTTTCCAAAATATAATCCAAAGGTCACTTTTGCCATTCTTTGAATCTTTGAGGACCTTTGTTGTCATTTTATTCAAAATAATCTTCAAGGGACTAATTTTGACATATGTTGAAACTTGAGGGACCAAATTTGACAAGTTCTTCAAAATTCTCCCAAAGGATATTCTTGTCATTTCTTTATTCTTGAAGGTCTTGTTTTGATATTCTGAGCATAACTTTGATCAAAACTTGTAATTATCTTCCCCGACTCCGGCTTTTGACACTTTTCCAAATCTCGTGCTCGTTTTTGTCTTTTTAGCTTGATTTTATGTCTGTTTTTGCAAAATCCGTTCCTCCACAATCACAAACAAAAAAAACACAATATCTTTGGTATTTATGGTTAGTTTTTGGTCGTTTTAGTCTTAATTTGGTAAATAAAAGGTATGTGTTTTAAGCACATACCAATAGTCCATCCAGTTTAGTTGCATTTTGGAAACAGTCCTAGAAACTTGCAAAAATCATCCATGTCGTTAACTACGATTGTAGAAACACTCTTTATGTTAAAATTTTAACCGTTGGTTTCAGCTACCTATCAATTTCGATAATGTTCCGTGAATTAATTTTAAGAGCACTTGGTACGCAGCGCCATAAGGCGCATTATTGCCTTATAACGTGACCGTATGGCTCCAGTCGACACCCCTCCTCTGGCCATAGGTCCTCTGCCAAAATACGAGATGATGCTTTGTTTCCTCCATCTGACAAAGAAAGAAAGTCTAAAAGACAACGATATTCAAACTCATTTGTCACTTCTTCTTCACAAGAAGCTTTTCAAAAGATGTTGCAACAACTATCTTTAAACCGTGAGGCGAAGATGAAAGAAATAAGAAACAAGGCTAGGGTGAGAGTGAATTTAATTAAGGCTTAAACAAGAAATAAGGACATGTAGATGCTTGCAATCAACATCAAAGTGAAGGATCCGACAGACAAGGCTATTATCGAGGAGGCCAAATGTGAAATCCGAGCCAAATATTTTCCCCAAAAATAGTTTAGTTCATGTACTTTTATTTTTATGTCTTTTTTATTATTATTTTATGTGTTTCTTTTATGTCTATTATTTTATTAGTTTAATGTGTTATTTTATTTAAAAAATAAATAAATAAATAAATAATTGTGAGGTCTGAAAATGTCCTATAATGTGGTTTATGGATGGAGGCTGCTTTCTAGTTAAGTTATAGGTCTTGAATTATACGAGAAAAGTGTTAAGGTTACATCACTTTTTTTGCTATAAAACGAGTCATATCGCTCATGGGCACCTAGTGCTCTAAGGATTGTTTATGCCACAACATATTACTTAATCCATGTAAGTTACTTCACTTTACAACAAACGTCTATAATTTCAAGATTAAAAAAAAAAAAAAAAAAAAAAAAAAAAAAAAAAAAAAAAAAATTACCAAAGTAAATTTATTGTAGATGAACTGTAAATTGCTTTGGTAAATGTAAAAATTATCCCATTCGATTTAGCTACATTTCATAAATAGTCTTTAGCAACTTGCAAAAATTGTCCACGTCGTTAAATGCAATTGCAGAAACACTCATTATGTTAAAGTTTTAATTGTTTGTGTAATGAAAAATTACACAAATAGTCCCTTTAGTTACTTATCAATTTCGGTAACGATCCTTGAATTAATTTTAAGAATTGTTTATATAACAAAATATTAGTGAGTCCATAGTACTTCACTTTACAAAAAAAAAAAAAAAAAAAAAAAAAAAAAAAAAAAAAAAAAAAATCCAAAATTACCAATGTTGCAAAAAAAGTTTACAAGGTCGATTAATCACCGATTAGATGCTACAAGGCCAGGAACCTTGCCGATTTATGTAACTGGGTCAAACACATAGGTTAACTGTAGTCAACAACGATCAATGGCGGTCAATGGTGGTCAAAATTTTCGGAAACCTATAAATCTTTTCTGAAGTACCCACAACTCACTATAAACTTATTTTGATCACTTATAGTAACTGTTTAACTTTATTACAAGTTGTTTTTTTTTGTTTAGAAAATACATTGCCGGAAATACCTAAAACTCACCGAAAATAAATAAAACTTGCCGAAAATAACCAAAAAACTTGTCATTATTGCCAATCTGATTAATCACCGATTAATTCTGCCTAGACCGATTACAAGCTACAAGGTGGTCAACTATCCGACTACCGATTCGCGATTTTTGCAACCCTAATAATTACAATATTTAATATCAAGTATATATATATATATATATATATATATATATATATATATATATATATATATATATATATATATATATATATATATATATATGGTAAATATGTTAGCAGGTAATCATTATAAATTAACTGAAACTAAATAAACTAAGGTGCTCTTTGTTTTTAAGAGTCTCTAAATCTAAACTAAAAGAACAAATACAAGAGATTGTGAGGGAATGGGAGAGTGAAACATTTTTTTTATTATTATATTTATTATTATTATTTTTTTTATTTTGCGTAAAAGGGCATTAAGAGTTATTAAGATACCCACTTAAGTCTGGACTATTAACATGGTTTTAGGTCTGACCGTGTCTAAAAAAAAAAAAAAAAAAAAAAAAGAAAAAAAAAAAACCGGTCTAACCACTTAAAACGTCTGACGGATTAAGAGGTTTGGCTCATTAAGACATTAACAAACACCACCTAAGTATTTATTGTTCCTTTGTTTTTAATCCCCCTGCAACGCGTGATAAATCAACTCGTCAAAAATATTTGTGAAAACTTATAAAAAGGACAACAAAACAAAATCCCAATAGTAAAAATCTTGTCATTATATGTGAAAGAAAAAGTACAGAGACATTGTATGTGACAGAAAAACAAAAACGTAAGTAGTAACAAGTAGTAAAACAAGGTGAAGGTGAAGTAGTTAGTTTAGTTTAAACTAAAACGTATGGCGTGCCATCCTATATAAAGAATCGTTTTAACTCGCTTCCCTTCTTTTCTTCCTTTTTGGCTGCACCTTTTTCTTCTCAACCCTCTTTCTTCAGGTAACCAAATTACCCTCTTCTTTATTTACACAATTATTATAATCTTTATTATATAAAACCAATTGTTCATGTGAATTGATTAGTTTTAGTATCCCATAATTGATTCATTTTAGATTGGTATTGATCTAATTTTGTATTTGTATTGGCTGATTGAATTTTGATATGTTTTTTGATGATCTAAGGTTTTGATCTGTTTATTTTATATTTTAACATATATGTCATTAGCAACAATTAAGCTATGTTGATTTTATTCCTTATTGGTAATTCTTGTTTATTTGATATTAAAATAAAGTTGGCTTTTTTATTTATTATTTTCTTGTTAAGGAATTATACCAGTTTTAGTCAGAGTATTATTTTTTTCTAGAGAATAAAGATGTAACCTTTTTTTTTTTTTTTTTTTTTTTTTTTCTAGAGAATTTATTGAGATTTAAAGTTTTGATAGGTGATTTCTTTCTATGAAAATTGTTCTAATATAAAGATATCGATCTGATTACGACTATAGAATCTGATTTGATTTTAGGGTCTATATAAAGATGTAACCTTTTTTGGAGAATTTATTGAGACTTAAAATTTTATTGTCTGATATCCTCTTTGTTAATTGCTGTACTAAAAAAGATATCGATTCGATTATGATTTTAGAATCTGATTTGATTAGGGTTTATATGGTCTGTATAAAGTTGTAACCTTTTTAAAGAATTTATTGAAATAATAAAATTTTTAATCTGATTTTTTGCTTCTTAGTAAATATTGTTGTACTAAAAAAGGTATCAATCTGATTATGATATTAGAATTTGATTTGATTGTCGTTTATATGGTCTATATAAAGTTGTAACCTTTTTTGGAGAATTTATTGACACTAAAAATCTGATATATGATTTCTTTTATTGAAGATTGTGGCGTTATTGTTTACTGGATTTAGAGATCCTTGTTGCGTTTTCCTAAAGTTGTTGATTTTGTAGTAATACTAGTTTGCTGTATATATATGTGTGTGATGCATCTGATCTTATTTTTCTAATCTTTCATTCAGAGTGAGAGTTGTGTCTTTGTGCTTATTTGGGGGTGGAAGAGCATATGGCAAAAGGAAAGGGGGTTGGGGTCAAAGGAAGTAGGCGGAGACGGGTTATACAAAGAGACGAGGACTCTGATGAGTCGGATGAGGAGTATAAGGTGACGGAAGATGAAGAAGGTGATGAGTCGGATGAGTATTCGTTTGATGGTGAAGAATCGGAAGAGTTATTCGATGGTTTTGAAAAGTCGAGGAGAGTTGCTAGATCAAGGAACACACGGAGGGGTTCTTTGGGTAGGAAGAGGAACAAGACTACAAAGCCACGGAAAAGGAGAAAGATTGTATACAAAGAAGATGATGATGATGATGAGGAGGAGGAGGAGGATGTTGCATATGAAGACTATGAAGAAATTCCGTCTTGGGGTAGGAAAGCTAAACAAGTAAAGAAGCCTACCGAAAAGAAGAAAGTTTCGTTTACAGAAGTCGATGAAGAGGAGGTGGCAGACGAAGATGATGCAGAACTTACAACTTTTGGTAGGAAAACTAACCAGACAAAGAAGCCTGCCAAAAAGAAAAGGGCTTTGTATAAAGAATCAGATGATGATGATGATGATGATGAGTATAACGGTGATAGTGATGATGATGGTGATGACGAGGAGGATGAGTATGCAGAATCGGTGTCACCGCGTATAAAGAGAAGCCGTAGAAAGAAGCATGATGAAGATGATGATGATGAGATGGAAGATGAAGATGATGAAGAACCTATGTCTTTTGGTAACAAAGCTAACCAGATAAAGAAGCCTTCTGAAAAGGATGCAGTTTCATATACAGGATTGGATGATGATGATGATGATGATGATGATGTTGAGGAGGAGTATGCTGAACACGAGTCTTCGAGTAGAAAGAGAAACCAAAGAAATAAGCCTCGGGGAAACAAGAGCATTGTATGTACAGAGGATGAGTATGAAGTTGAGGATGTGGATGTGGCTGAGGTTGAGGATGTCGATGACGATGTGGATGAGTATGTCGATGAGGATGATGATGGATCTATGTATTCAGGTAGGAAGGCAAACATGAAAAGGAAGCTTCGAGAGAAGAGGGGGGTTTCATATACGGAAGGTGATGATGAAGACGGTTTTGGGTTTATATCTACTAGAAAGAAGGCCAATCAGATAAAGGAAACTAGAGAAGAGAACACGGTTTCATATAAAGAGGATGATCAGGAAGAAGAGGATGATGAAAGGGATGAAGAGTTTAAGTTAAGCGAGAGTGATTTTGTTGATGATGAAGATGACAGTCCAAAGATACAGAAAAGTGATAACCAGATAGAGGAACCTAGAGAAGAGAACACGGTATCATATAAAGATGATGATCAGGAAGAAGAGGATGATGAAACGGATGTCGAGTTTAAGTTAAGCGAGAGTGATTTTGTTGATGATGAAGATGACAGTCCAAAGATACAGAAAAGCGAAAAGGTAAATAGGTCTCATCCGCAAAAGAAAACTGTTCGTGGAAGGCGAAGCAAGAGCAAAAAGCCAAAGAGTAAAAATTCCACAAAGTCAAAACAAAGAAACCTTAGGTCTGGCCGAAAGTTAGGTTCTTCTAAAGAGAACCAAAATCTGGTTGAAAAACAAAGCAAGAAACGTAAACCGAGAGTAAGGGCAGATTCTGATTCGGATTTTGTTAGTTCTGCATCATCCCATCATGAATTAACTCTTTCAGAGGAAGAAAGAGAACAAGTGAGAGAAGCAGAAATATACTGTGCTACATTCAAAGATAATTTGAGAAGCTCTTCGTGTGGAAATGAAGAAGAACCAGCACGTGAACAAAGAAAATATCTATTACGAAAAGGTAAAGAGAAGATAGAAGATGTAAAAGATGAAACAGGGAAGCAAGTCTGTGGAATTTGTTTGTCGGAAGAAGCAAAGAGAACTGTCAGAGGAGTACTAAATTGTTGTCAGCATTATTTTTGCTTTTCATGTATTATGGAATGGTCAAAGGTGGAATCGCGTTGTCCTCTTTGCAAGCAAAGGTTCGCAACAATAACTAAAGCTGCAAAATCAGACGCCGCGTTTGCTTTAAGGACCGTGGTTATACCCGTACCTGAGTGTGATCAGGTTTGTATCCCAAGTATTTCTTGCATTCTAATATAGTAGCAACCTTCATATATTAACACAATTTTGATGCTTTGTACAGGTTTATCAACCATCTGAGGAAGAGCTAAGGGGATACCTTGATCCATATGAAAACGTGATGTGTACTGAATGCCAACGTGGTGGTGACGATGCTTTAATGTTACTATGTGATATATGTGATTCATCTGCACATACTTTTTGTGTTGGTCTTGGACAAGAAGTACCAGAAGGAAATTGGTACTGTGATGGATGTAGACCGACTGTATTTAGTTCTCTAAATTCACAACTCCCGACTCCCACATCAGACCGAAGATTAAGCAGTAATGTATCAGATGTTTCATCTCCAATTGCTGGTGGTTTTGATCTTAACGAGGCGTATGTACCTGAAACGCCATTGACACAACAAGCTTGTGTTTTCCCTGAACCTAGACTTCCTGTTAATGATTTTGTGGCGGGTCCTACTGGAACTGGAGCAACTACATTAAGAGATAGACGATGGATACGTCGTCAGGTACATCACCGGCTTTGGAATAATAATAGAATGAGTGGAACATCACCTTCTTCTTCAGGAGTAAGATTATTTGGCTCTCAACTCGAACAAAGGGTTGCTCAACCTCATGCATCTTTTAACAGAAGGGAAGGTCGTAACAATGATATTATGTCTTCGATACATGATGTCGATTTTTTCTCTTCAAGAGCAGATCAGTTTTCTGTAGAAGTGCAGAATTCAAATTTGGCATCTCTTGATATGTCTTTCCAAGGTGAAAATGGTGTGTCCGGCATGGCTTTTGATTCAAGAACGGGATATTCGCAGCTTCACCCTTGCACTAACAGAGCAAACATCACCACTGATGCATTTCGAGAGGTGAGTTACTATTAAAGCTGACGATGAAAAATAAATGGTTAAAAGTTCATTTAAATAGTATATATCCTTTGTCATCTGCTTTAATGTGCTCAATATGCAATTTTTTTTTTCATATCTTCTAATAATCAATTTGTTTTGGTGCACCAAGTTTGCACTGTTTTGTTAATATAGGTGTCTTTTTATTCTTTTAACTAGCTAACTGATAGTCAAATACTTATATGTATGTATCGTTACAGCTTGCTAAATTTTGTGTCTAGCTTATTGAAAATGGAAGTTGCATATGCTGCAGGTTATAGGACCCTCAAGAACATCACATGGCGGTTTTCATGCACCATATTAGCTGCAGAACGGCTGGCACAGTGGCGGTAACTGTTCGACATATGTCAATTATGAACACAATTATCTCTTCAATTGGTTAGCATAGTTGATTATCCTCCTCAACCCCCCAAAAATTCATTATTTTGTTAATCATTTAACACCCCTTATACAGGTCAACCATTCTTATAATTTTGTGCTGTATACACATCATGCACTGAAATTTGTACATTGTTTTGGGTTTGATATTTTTTAATTTGGAAAAGACCTACCTATTTCAAAAAGCAGTTGTACCCTTTTGGCCAAAACTTTGTTTATTGAAACTTTTTAACTTATTGGTCCATAATTGATTGGTGGCCTCTTATTTTTTAGTTGTTGAAACAACTATTGTAATTTTATATATATAATGGTAGTTGGAGGTAAGTGGTGAATGTGACAATGATTGGCTTAGTCTTGTCTGATCATATTCTCCAAAGTTTGCTTGTTATTTTGTGCCGGAGATTTACTTTTACTTTTCCTTTTCAATATAGTTTATGTTTCGGGTTGTTTGTAAACCATCCACCTAGTGGCAATTTGGGTTGGCATGTCGACCAGGAACCTATTTAAACCCCAAAAAAGATATTACTTCGGTTAAACAGGTTTAATGGGTTGTCAGGTGACCCGTTTAACTCATCCCAACCCTAACAGTTTAATAAACGGACTGAGTGGGTCGACTTCAACATGGCCCAAAACTTTATTACACAACAATCTAACCTTCTAATTTTTGTGTTTCTCTCATATCGTGTTTTGTGTCGAAAAATTGTCACCGTATCTAGGAGTAAGGTGGCTCAACAGTAAACATACTAAAAAAACTTTTAGAACCCAATGTAGCCGCATACAACTTGACAAGTATACAACATCATGATATAAGGACTCTTACGGGTTTGGACGTTGTTCTTTTGGATGAAATGCGTCTAAAACCATGTGAATGCAATTATCGAGTAGTTTGCAACGACCATCAAATAGAAAAAGCAAGCAATCTCCTTGTTTCATTTAGTGGGTCATAGACTCATATATAGTAACTTACATTGTTGTTAAGATCCCGAGATCCTGATCATGATCTTATTATTATTACGATACTACAAATTAACAACGATTCAATCCTCCTGAGATCTTAATGGGATTATGATCTTGACCATATAATCGTAAGATTCACTTCTATCCGATCTTATTTTACTCGAGGCACTAGCCAAAAACTACAAATCTACAGATTAAGTTTTTATATAATTAAGGGGAAAAAAGTTAGTTCTCTTAAACATTCATATAATATTTGTTTGATATATAATAATTTCTAAATTTGTATAATATTACAACACCTATTAAAAAATGACATTATAGTAGGATTTTAATATTACATTCCGATTGTATGGTTTCGATTTTGCAAAGACAAAAACGAGCTTAAGTAGAATCCCAATCTTAAAATTTTTGGCAACTTAGTTTCAGATATCAATGTGTAATAATCCTCATAGATAGCAAGCAAATGTTGTGAACTTGATATGTCAAGTGCCTTTTTTTTAGGTCCTAACCGATAAACGTTTGCATCCTGATGTTCAAACATATAATGTACTCCGCAATGATTAGTGAATTTTGTAGGGAAGGTCTAGTGGGTGATGCAAAAGAGCTATCTATACTACATATAATGTAAAAATGGTCAATGTGGAATGTTGAGTTTTCAACAATAGTCAAATGAGAGAGAAAGTGGAATGTAATTAATACTTTTATTAAAACACCCCAATACTTAAAATTACAATTATTTATTCACATTGTACAACCAAATTAAAGCATATCTACCAAATTAAATACAACCAATTCAAACACAAATCGGGTTGACCCGGGACGCTTCAAACCCGGCGGGTTGACCCAGCTTAATTTGACCCATCTTCGACCCAACCTAGCAAGTTGACCCAGTTTAAATACAACCAATTCAAAGACAAATCAGGTTGACCCGGGACGCTTCAAACCCGGCGGGTTGACCCAGTTTAATTTGACCCGTTTTCGACCCAACCTAGCAAGTTGACCCGGTGTAAATCGACCTACTTTTTTCGTATAACCTATAAACTTTTTTTTATCAATAAACTATATGTCGCTATAAAATCTCGTTGCTTGCGAGTTGCCCCCTCATTGCTTGCGTTTGAAAATAGGATGCCCGATTATTCTTTTAAAGAATCTCGATCCGGAAAATGGATTATGTAATGACACGAGGTTGATATGTAAACGTTTTGACCCTAATGTCATCAACGCCGAGATTGCTGTCGGGCAACACGCTGGAGTTAGAGTGCTCTTGCTAAGAATTCCTCTTGCTCCATCTGAAGAAGACATGTTCCCTTTCAAACTAAAGAGAACAAAATTCCCTATTCGCCTTAGCTTTGCGATGACTATTAATAAAGCTCAAGGCCAAACAATTCCAAATGTGGGTGTCTATTTACCTGACTCTGTTTTCTCCCATGGCCAGCTTTATGTGGCATTGTCTAGAGGGATTTCCCGTAGAACAACAAAGGTATTGGTTAATCCAGTCAAAGAGTTCCGTCAAGCAGGAATCTACACCTCGAATGTCATTTATCAAGAAGTTTTACGCGAAGAGTAACGTGTGTTGTTAGTCTTTATTTCATAACCGATGTAATGTTTTACTTTCAATTTCATTAAATGTTTTTATATGTTGTTTGATAGATGTTAAGATTTTTTTTTTTTTTTTTTTTTTTTTTTTTTTTTTTTTTTTTTTTTTAGTTATCGTGTAGTACAACCGTTTGCAATTACATTCTGATCGGTTCACGTTCTATTTTGAACTCTACACAAAACACTCACCACAATATCACAAATCGTTCATTATCTGCCGCTAGAAATTCCGTTGCTATGCACGGGTACTCGCCTAGTTTCTTAAAATGGATGAGTTGTTTCCCTCCGAACCTGGAGTGACAATTTCTGACACGACACGAAATATGATCCGAGACTGACACGAAAATAAATGAGGTAGGTTAGAGGATAAACATGTTTGGATTGTAAATAGGTCGACACGACTAGCATCAATAATAAATAGGTTAAGTTTGGGTTGAGATTCTCAACTCGATTACAACCCGTCAATCTGTTTAAAAGATAAAAATACAATTAAAAATATGAAATATTAGAAGTGATGTGTTTTGTTTCATAATAAAAAAAACCCAACTTTTTTGTTTCTATAGCTTATCATATATATATATATATATATATATATATATATATATATATATATATATATATATATATATATATATATATATATATATATATATATATATATATATATATATATATATATATATCGATTTTCGAAATATTTTATAATGTATATATTCATGTCAAAATATTTATCGTGATGATTTAAAGGGTTCTAACATGCACCTTATTATATAATTTGTCCAATTAAATTCATATTCAGATCATAAACCGGTCGACACGACTAACCGGCTTAGAACACAAGGTATTAGAAGTGATGTGTTTTGTTTCATAATAAAAAAAAACCCAACTTTCTTGTTTCTATAGCTTATCATATATATATATGTTAGGTGCCCATATTAATATCACACAAGTAAAGAATGAGATAGATATAAGGATTGGTTGATTATAAGATATGAGAGAATTATAAAAGCAAGAGTTTCATTAGAATATCAAAATAACCAACAAAGTTTAAGGCATCATAAGCCTTGTATTTATAGGAGGGAAGCTAGGGCAACATTCCCTAGTCCCTTTCATCATGTAAACGTGGGCTTGTAAGCCTTATGGGCTTTTACATGTTGCCCATTTACTAAAACAATAAACATAAATATTACTAGAGCAACTTAATACAAAATGTAATGACCGAGACTTGACTAAATACAAAAGTATGATCCCAACAATCTCCCCCTTAGGATCGGTCATCACGGTTGCTGGACGTCTTCATCTTTGTCTTTGACTTGTAACATGTAAAACTTTTGACGTCTTCAAAAAATGTTGTATAATGAATGTACTTTGCTCTAAGTCTTTGTTCTTTGGTGATGATATTGTGATTGTGTTATGAAGTAGGCTGCCGTTCGTCACTCCTGCGTCTGTGGTGGTTGTTCGTCATTCCAACATGCTCATACATCTTTGGGCTTAGTCTTTCACGTGCACGAAGTTCCTTTTCATACTCTAAGATCTTTAGTCTTTATACTTTGCAGATTCTTCTTTTTGGCGTAGAATCTTTCTTTGAACTTTGCGGTGCATAGATCTTTAGAGGAGCTTTCATTTTCTTCAAGATGTATGTATGAGCATGCTGGAATCTACCATCATGGAGGTGATATACCTACAGATAAACAGTTCGCAATAATCAACCGGTACTTACAGATAAGGAATTAGAGCTCGTCAACAACATATTGTGAAGACTCCTTCTAATCCTTATCCAGGCCGTTCCCATATCAGATACTCCCGAAGGAGCTTACGAGACCTACTAAGTAGCTCAATGACTGGGTGACTCGCTGGGGATCACTCCACGACTGTAGACCGCTATGGAACCACCGCGAACACTAAGCGTAACCCTTGTGGGGTTACCGAAGTGAGCTGTTTGATGTTGACCCTAGCAGGAATTTCCGTTCAATCATCGAGAAATACATTAGTAATTCTCTCATAAACGTTCTCGGCAGATTGCTAAGATCTGCGAAGGACTCGATAATTTACAGCTGGTGTCCATTGATGTAGAACACTAGTTGTAGAGATACTAAGTGTTCCTAAGAGATCTTTGATGTATCTCATGGCTCTAGACTCTATAAGTGCACACTTAGGTTTCTTATGCGGAGACTAGGGAGGGGTCTCCTGCTTCAACATCAACCATCTCTAAGAGATAAGTCGATAGATTACACTGGTTCCCCGCGAGAATGAAACAAGCTCTTTTAAGAGAACTTGAGTGGTTAAGAAGGTTTAGTGCATTGCGTCACTGGGTCCATGATGACTTTATCTTCAATACCGTTGTTGCCTTAACAACAACCAGTAGCATACGAGTTGAACCCGGTGTTTGCCCTAAGGTTGAACATATGGAGGGCTATTTCTTTTCACCCTTTTCTTTTACATTTCTTTTTAATTCTTCAACTCCTTCTTTCCCTTTCATTCTTTTCTCCTTTTTTCGTATCATACCTAAGGACTTCTAATTCTAACTATGGGAGATGTCCTTGGGTAGATCCCTCCGGCTCTGGCTGATCATATGATGGTTTTTCCTATCTTAATCACCTTATAACTCCTTGATTATCCGACAATAGCCAAGAAACCTTTGATTGAAAATCTCTCAAAGTGTTTATGATAATCAAATATTTTGGTTAACACTTTGAGAGTTTTGTGTACACTTTCGAAGGGCTCCCCCTTCACATGTGCTCATAAGTATTTAATAAATTTGCACATGCGGGAGGAGCAAGCATTTTTGAATTGATCCACTTTCAGTGAACAAGACCGATTCGAGACACGCTTACATCACTAGTTAGACTAGCTTGAAGTTATTACCCGGCCTGGTCAAGTCCACATAAAGTTTCTCGAGACGGTACATTTCTACTAAGACAAATCCTTTTCGAGACACGCTTACGTGGTTAGTTAAAGAGTTTCATTGTCAGCTTTTAGGTGACAACTAGCTCTAGTAACTAACTTGATGTTATTACCCGTCGAGGATAAGTCTTTTCGAGATTACTAACTTTTATTGTTTCGTCAATTCCTGGGTCAATTCTGAGTCTAGCTCGCACAAGATATAACTTTTAGCTTTTTGACTGCTTATATTTTAATCACTTTTCCATTTCCCCCCCCCCCCCCCCCCTCAAAAATAGCATATAAAATGTTGTTTTTGACAATCTTTTAGATTAAAATATGCCTTTTTGAGTCTTATGGGGAGATTCACCAAGAACTTTTGATTTTAGAACAAAGTATTTTAGTTTTGACAAGTGCTCCCCCTCAACAAGTTATTAGGTCTTATTGAGGTGAAATACTTGTCCTTTTGAGTAGAATTATGAAAATCATAAAATATTTGATTAATTCTACTCAAAAGTAAGAAGCCTTCGCTCCTTATATTAGGATTGAGGCACTGATGCGTACCTCAGGGTCCTTTCTTTACAAGTTTGGGTTGTACACTGTAATGCGCGCACAAACCATAATGAATAATAGTATTGACAAATCATATCAAAATCTTACAATACTTCTAGCATTCCGGTCTCTGAAATGTCAACATGGGAAATCCTGGTCTGCCTCCCACATAGCTTTCCAATCTCCTTATCTGATCCCTACGCTTTAACCGATTCTCAATCCTTGTAATGAATCTGCGAGCGTCTCTGGCCTCATTGGTATTCCACCTTTTGGTTTTGTATATTGCAACATCATCTAATCTGCCTTTGATTCCATCTCTGACGAACTTAAGGGTTTCGTCATAGAACTTGTGGATCTCATCAAAAGCCATGAAGCAGTTTCGACGGTTGACACTGCGGTATGTGAACCCAAATGTCGGATGCTTGATCAAGGTGTATTGAGATTCGTGTTGAAGGTTGGGGATGTTGTAGAGTGCCTGGTTATCTGGCCAATGATGTATTCCATAGAGTGCGTTCCGGTCATAGTCAACAACTTTGTCGATGAATAAGTCAGAGGCTTCTTCTTCGATTGCATTGTTGAGGTATCTGGCTGCAGGGATTGAGAAGGTAAGTGATGTGGCGTACTTCTTTTCTATCTTGATACCGTGTTGTAGAAATTCCAAGTCGTTGTTGAAGAAGAACTTGTAGGGGATTTTCTCTTGTTTCGGCTTACCAACTAAGGGTAGAGGTTTGGTCCAGTCAGTGTAGTACGGCCCTTTCTTCTTAGAGTAGTAATCAATGTTGGACTCGGGATTTAGCCAGTCGATTTTGTTAGACATTGCACGGGCTATGTTTTCCAGGTGATACTCGAGTTCAACTGAGTTGGCCGAGCGGTCTTTTAACAGGTTGAATGCATCATTCTTTATCCTTCTCAGCTCTTTCTTGCTCATATTCTTTAAACCATAGTCCCTCTGCAAAAGTTGTGCATATTCCACTGTGTGACCATCTTGTGGTGATTGATCTTCTGCAAGAGGTGGTTGAGCTTTAATCATTTCATCAAACCAAGAATATTCAGTCGTTTTATCTTCGTCCAACCACTTAAGAATCTTTTTCGGTTTCTTTGGTTTGGTGCTTTTCGAAGAGGTTTCAGGTTTATGCTGATGATGTTTTCTTTTCTTCTCTTTCTTCTTTGGTGATGGTTCTGGTATATCGTCTGCCTGAGGGAAATCATCTCCGCCGGTGTACTCAAAATGATCATGGGCTTTAGGACCGGAACCCGATGCCTTTGGTTGTTGAGTAGATGTTGTGGTAGTAGGAGTTATGACCGGTTGCTTGTGTTGAGATGAGGGTCCTTCGGCTTTTTTTTGTTTCTTAGCCTGTGAGTTCGGGTCTTGGTCTTCATCATCTCTTTGACGTTTCAGTTTGTCGGTCTTAGTGCTGCAAGTATCTTTAGACATCTTGGCTCGTAAAGCTTCCCACACTTTGATGTCTTCAGGTGTCATGGTGGTTTTACTTGCCAATATGTTGAAGAGCTGAGTCTCTAACTCATTTGCTGTCAACTCTTGTTGTGGAAGAGGTGTCTTGCCAGCTGGGAGAGTGAAAGAAGTAGTTCTAATCACTTTCTTGACAGCCTGTTCAGCAATCTTAGTAAGTTCGTCCTTCATCAGCTTCAGCAATTCTTTCAATTCTGCCACTAGGTGTTGTTCCATGAATTGAGTTGCTTGAGCAGCCAAAGTAGCTTCCATATCTTCTTGTACGTCTTTGGCTAAGAAGGCGTCAACTTTTGTATTCATTTCCTGAACAGTCGTCATTTGCTTGGTTAACTCATCAACTTGGTTGGCCAGTGATTCAACTTGTGTTTCTAGCTTGTTTTTCTTCTTGTCTCAAACTCTTTTAACTGCCTTCTTGATCAATTTTGATGCAGCTGAGGCTTCAACTTTGGAAGGTTTCTTGACAGATTCGTCATGTGTAGGTTGTGATGCAGGAGGTGATGATTGTGTTGATTCAATGATGGTGGTTGTGTCTTTATCATCTCCTTTGGGTGGTTCGGGTTTATCCTTAGTCACTTCAGTCTTATCTGCAACTGTAGCTTCTTCATCCCTTAATCTATGCTCTTCTGCAAGTAGGTTAGCTTCTGCCTTTTGTCTTAGTTCTTCTGCAATTCTAGCTTCTTCTTCTTTTCTTTTCTTTGTTTCTTCTTGAAGCTTTAATTCATCGGCAAGTTTAGCTGCCTCTTCAGCTTTCCTACTTTCCTCCATTCTAATGGCTTCTTCCAGTTTTGCCTGTTCGATAGCCTCAAGCCTTGCCTCTTCAGCCTCTTCTTTTCTTTTGAGCTCTTCCTTTTGAGCCTTTTCTTTAGCCTCCATCTCTTCCATAGACATAAGATGTGGAATATCTGTGTCCATATGGTCTTCTACATCATCGTCTCTTCTTTCTGAAGCATTCAGCATCTCTACGTCTTCAGGTGTAACATTGGGAGATTCGTAGATTGTCAAATTAGCAGTGGTTCCCGCTTCCTGAGTTTGATCAACTGGAGTGGGCTCGGGGATACTGCTAGACTCTCCTGCTTCAGGAATGCTACTTGATCCTCCAGCCTCGGTTGTTTGAGTAAACAGAGGTGGCGGAGGTTGATCAGCTTGAAGGGAGTCGATTCTGCTGTGGAGGAGACCTAACTTTAGTGCTCGTTCATTTTCTTCTTCCACAGATAAACCAATGTTAGTGTCTGCCTCTTCTTGTTGTACCTGTTCAGTGGTCATCGCTTCCTTTAACTTTTTACCCCTTAACTGTTCTTCTTCCAACTTAGCATCCTCTTCAGTTAACGGTCTTTGAATTGTTTCCTTCTCAATTTGGTCAACAAATTCATCAATGTTCTTGTCCCAATCTTCTAGGGACATGTCCAGATCGTCTAGATTGTCATCCGGTTTGTTGTAAGCTTCGCTGTAAACTGGACCTCTATCAAATTCTGTTTCTGAGTCGGATGGTTTTGGAGAAGGTGATGGTGTGGGTTCAGGAACTGGTTCAGAGACTGGTTTCTTGGCCGGTAATCTTATCTTGAGAGTTCTCTTGTGAGGCTGTTTGGTAGTCTTTGAAGAGCTTTCGGAGCTGCCAGACTTACTTCCTCTCTTTCCCTTTTTCTGCATGAACGATGGTAAAGGGATTTCGTCCAAGAACCCAACTTTCTCTTCTTTGATGGCTTGGACATAGTACTTGTAATTCGAGCATTTCTTTACTTTATCATTCAGGAGACACTCGGGAAGTATCAATCCTTGCTTATGTGTACTAGTATCAACTCTTTTAATTTGCCTAAAAGTAGACTCATTTCTGAATGTGTTCTTGTCTTCATCATCCAGTCTTTGAGGAATGTCGTCATACTCACGAAGGAAGCTTTCAATGAGCAGCTTGGTTTAGAGAACAAATGGAATGTTCGTTGTTGGGTGTTGAATGTGCCATACTAAATCTTCCCAGATAATGCTAGCAAAGTCCATCTTCTTGACATTTGCCATAGCCCAGAAAAGTTTGAGATGCTGGAGTTTGGGGTGTTCGTGACCAGTATCTCTGCCAGACATGGACTTGGCTATAAGAATATACATGGTTCTCCATGGTTGTGGAAGATTCCTAGTGTTGACCTTAGAGTGTCTAGTCACGACTTCAGTTGACTCATTGTAACCAATATCCCGTAGCCATTCAATCAACTCTTCTTCTGGACCAAGTTCAGGTAAACCTAGAACGCCACGAAGAATATCTTTGTCCACCGTGACTTGTCTTTTGTGAAGCATGCACGTGAAAAATTCTTCTCCAAGGTCCAGTTGAATAGTATGCTAGAACTGGTGGATGTAAAAGCAGGCAACTGATGCAGATTTGGTGAGCAGGATTTTGTACGGGTGATAGACAAGAGCATCCACAGCTACAATGCAAGATGATTCATTGCATGTGAATTTGTTGAAGTTGACCCTTAAGTTGTTCTTTCCAATCTTTCTTGAGTAATCTTTGAGGAAGGTTTCTTCCCATGTGAGCTTAGGTTCAGGTTCAGGTGCTTGTGGGACATTAGCTGGTTGGGCCATCTGGATGATCATACACAAACATAGACATTGCAATATTATTTGTTAGCACATTTATTAATATACTTGTTTATGCATGAATGGATTGATCAGTGGGTGTTTTTGTTGTTCAAAGTGTTGACATGTGGTAAACTTTGTATATTTGATGTTAAAAACTTAGTTGAAACTGTTAACAAACAAGTTACAATATAAGTTATCAAATACAAGAGATTACACTATTGAAAGTTTACAACACTTAGACAAATTTCAAGTAAATATACAATGTTACGCGTAAGATTAGGAATCCTACGCATAACATTTCTTATGCGTAAGATGTTATTTTATGCATAAGTGAAAAGTCTACGCAAAACTTATATATTATGCGTAAGGTTTAAACTTTTGCGTAGGTTATATCTTATGCGTAGAATAAATTCTTTAGCGTAAGATAAGAACTTTAGCAAAGGTTTGAACCTTATGCGTAAACAATAACTCATGCGTATGTTTTTTACTTATGCGTAAGATATATCTTATGCGTAAGAAATACACTTAAGCGTAAGAGTTAATGTTCTGCGTAAACATTGTCTTATCCAAGACAAGTTTATCCAACTGTCGAATCTTACGCGTAAGATTTCATCTTACGCGTAAGATGAGTTCATCTTTTTGCGTAGGATTGCCTTTATGAAAAATCACCTTCGAAATTAAATTACTTTGAATCCTGAAAGTTTTAAACAACAAACACTGATCAATATTTCATCCAATTGCATCCCAAAGCACTTAAAACATGGTCTTGTGCGTAAACATGAAATAGCCAATCTTATGCGTAAAGTCGCAAGAACACCAAATCAAAAACCTAAACAAACATGGTTTTGGGTTGGAATGGAAGTAGGGCGAGTGATAGGTACATACTCAGGGACACATAGACCAATTTATAACAATTTTCAACCACAAAATCCCATGTTCATAGCTGCTAGTGTCATATGAACCCTAGATCAATGAATCATGAATTAAGCATGTTACTGAAACAATTAAACCATAACAATATGTTCCTAAACCACATCTAACAATATCCTAATCAGTTAATTGTACCAAACATCACATAATAAAAAACACCCAAATTAATGATTGAGCCCTAATTTTGATTTTACTTAGTGGATGTTTCTGGGCACAATTGGAGTTTTGCAACATGTTAAGAATCATGTAAAGAACATATCCCACCACAAATTACAAACACAAACTATCTAAATCTTAAGTACTAATTCTTACGCAAACCCTAACTCTAAATTCATCGATTTAAACAAATTGAGCCGTTAGATCTTTATGATATTCAAACCCATTGTTTATAAACATGATCTAAATGTTTAAGCACTTACAGATTGGATGAAAAAATATTGGATTTGCAGAATGAATGAGGACCGTTGATTTAGTTAGGTTAGTGTAGTAAATGTAATTTCAGAATTTTTGCAGGTGCAGTGAAAGAGGTGGGGTCAAAGTGTTTTGACTTAGAAAATTAAGTTTCATCATTTGGCATCAATAGTCCCTTAACCTTAGTATATTTTCAAGCACTATACCTAACTAACTTAAGTTAAACCATTACTAAACTCTTTTAAGCGTAATAAAAGAACTACTAGGAGAATTTTACTCCCCCTCGACCTTAGACCGATGTCTTGTAATTTTTTTGAAAAGTTTGTATCAATTAGTCAAAGAGAGTAACCCGAAAAACCTTTTAAAGCATCACTTATATTACAACAAAAATAATGCAAGTACGAAGTAAATATTTTGAGATTTAAAAAAAAAAAAAAAAAATACTTTACCTCCCCCTCAACACTTGTTTTTGTAATATTTTAAGACATTTTTATAAAAAATGGTGTTGAAAAGAGTGGTTTGTACTTGCATTTTTTTAAAGCAAAAGAAAAAATCTTTTTGTGTTTTTGTTAGTTTTATATTTTTGTATTTTGTTTTTGGAAAATATTTTACAAAGATAGTTTTGATGTTTGACGATCATTTGTGTTTTAAAAACTTTTCCAGATCTTCTGGAGTCAAACATCGCATACCAATTTGGTGGACTAAATCAGCAAACCTTGTTAGAGGTAATGCTTTAGTGAGTAAGTCTGCCAACTGGTACTCAGTTCCCACAAAATATAATTCAACTGTACCCTTTTCGACATGCTCCTTGATGAAATGATATTGGAGATCAATGTGTTTGGATTTGCAGTGATGGACTGTGTTGCAGGAGATTGCAATGGCACTTTTGGAATCACAGTAGATTGGAATATTATTGAATAGGTAGCCATAGTCTTTAAGTCGTGATCTCATCCAAATGACTTGAGCACAACAAGCAGACATAGCTGCGTATTCAGATTCTGTGGATGACAGTGATGTGCAATCCTGCTTCTTAGATTGCCAAGACACAAGTTTATCTCCAAGAAACTGTAAGCCACCTGATGTACTTTTACGCGTGTCTAAGCATCCTGCATGGTCAGCATCTGAAAAAGCTATTAGTTCAAAACCAGAATCCTTCGGATACCAGATCCCCAAGTGGATGGTTCCCTTTATGTATCGAAGGATTCTTTTAGCCTCATTGAGATGTTTTTCAGTTGGTTTAGACTGATATCGTGAACACTGATGAGTGCTCAAACACTCATCGTTTTTGATATATTTAAACTGCCAAAACGCACAAAAACAATCAAAAAGATATCAAAATACTTAAATTATCCCAGGGATTGTGTTTTATGTGTTTTAAAAGCAAAATGTGCAAAAACAAAGAAAAAACATACAAAGTTTGCAGTATTGGCAGTTTCAGTCCCCCAAGTTTCAAAACTTGTCAAATTTAGTCCCTAAGCATTTATTTTGAGAGAAAAAGTCAACCCAAAGTTTTGAAAGTCAATTTCACAAAATATTACATTTGGGTTGCAAGTTTTCCAAAATTACATATTTAGTCCCTGAAAAATCCAAAAATGGCAAAAGTGGTCCCTGGGAAGTTTGGAATTTTAAAAAATTGGAAAAATACAAAAATGGTTCTTGGAGTTATGGTTATTGGCAATATTGGTCCTTATGGTTACCTTGGATAAGTTACACTACAGCCCCTCAACTTTGAAGGATTTACAAAAATGGTCCTTGTGCACTTAAACTAACCAACCGGACCTCTTCTGTTAATAATAAACCAAAACCAAACCCAAATACCACCCCAATCCAGGCCTGATCCAAATTACCCACCCCAAGCCCAACCAACCCAGGCCCATTCCCTTTTTGCTAATACCCAGTCAACCGGGTCAAACCCCGGTCAACCTCTCCTTCTTCCCCAACCAAGCAGAGCAAAACCAGGGAATACTCCCCCCCCCCCCCCCCCTCCTCACCTTTTTCACCCACTAGCCCCCCACAATTAATGCGCCTCATCTACCACACCAACCCACACCACCACAATAAATTCACCCCACCAGAACCACTCACTTAACCCCGTACCCATTTTGGCGCCAAAATCGTGATCAAGGGTTAGAAATGATCTCATAGCAATTCAATGGTGAGGATTTGGTCAAAGAGTCATCACAAAGACCTTGGGAATATCAGATTTCAAAAAGAACCCATGTGGAAGGCTTAGTCTTAGTTTTTTAGCTCGTTATATATAATGAAGCTCATAGAAGCTTATTAGAGTGTAATTTTTTAGTTTTAAGTCAGTGTAGTATCTAATTTTACTTATGTAATTTGTTTTCAAGTTAATGAAACATCAATTTCAAGTTAATTCTCAGTTTGCAATTTTCAAGTTATTTAAGAAATTTCAATTTCTTGCTTAAAGCTTATTGGTGATAAAAACTTGTTTGCTCACTCATATAATCCTTCATGAATCTGTTTTAAGTATGTTTTCAAGATTGTGGAATGGTTTTTATTCAAGTTAAGAAAATTAGTCAAAAATAAATAAAAATAAAAATAAAATAAAAAAGAAGGTTGCAAGGTTGAAGGAAGCAACGAGCAAGGTGCATACTGGATGGCCTTGGGTTAGGGGCTTGTGGGAGCCATTAGGTAGTGTAGTTTGGTTCTTGTTCACTGGTTGCTAAGCTTGGATAGCTTGTGTAAGTTCAACATTTTGATTTTTGCTCTTTGTAGTATTAGGGTGTTTATTATTGTTATTTTGTATCTTTATTGCATGTTTACTGATTATTAGTGTAATATTAATCATTAGATTATGGTTTAGACAGTTGTAACTTAAGTTTTGTTATGGACTGTCTGTTATAGGGGTGTTTGGTTCTAGGGTGTTTGATTTGTTCTACTAATTCAATTGTGCAAGTTAGTGTCTCTACATGTTGTTTGGTTGAATACAAGCTCAGGGAACCTTTTATTTGTTCCAAAACTCACCCAAAGTCAAAATCAAAAGGAATCACTCACCACAGTCAACTGTGGTGAGTTTTCAAGTCCATAACTCATCACAACCTTGCATAAGTTGGTTATTTACTTAAAATAGTCTCAATATACCATAACTAAACAAGTTTGATCATAAAATCAGCTGTCTAAGTTCATAAAAGTCAAATCTCACAATTTCTCAAAAAGTCAAATTTGCAAAACTCAGATTTTCATCAAAATGGGGTGATTTTTCATGATTTTTGTATTGTGATTGAGCATTTGAAATTTGTTGTGTGTAATATCTACCAGTTGCACTTTAAGATTCTACAAAGTTTGCATTTTTGCAATTTTTTCTAAGAACCCAAATTGCCCTTTGAATTGGACTGCAGGGCAAGGTCTTGCCCTGTCTCAGCAGACTGTTTCACACCCCCACATTTGGTGGTGTTTTGTGACTGACCCAATGGGTCCCACAGCTCCTACTTTGCACCATTCAAGCCCCCTCCTACCCAGGATCAAGGGTTGACCTTTAGTTTGACCTTCAGACCTGTGGACCCCACTTTGTTTGACCCCAAAAGTTTGTCCCATAACTGTCTCAGAAACAAGTTGAGCAAACAGCTTATTTGTGCTTTTTGGCTTATTGAAGCCACTAATTTGGATTATTCTTGCTTATTCTAGTGTAACAAACTCAGAGAAACCAATAGTTGTCATTGTGGACCCCACCTCTTCCCATTTGAGCTAAAAATCCTCCACAGTCAACAAAAGTCAACTGTGGGACTAATAAGCACTTCAAGTGCTTATTTCTTGGGTTGTATTAAAAGTGTTTTTGTTAAAAGTTCTTATTTTTAGTTTATAATCAGTTTAGAAAAAGAAAAAAAACCAAAAAGCCAACTTTAATATTAGTGATAGCTTCTATTTAATAGGATTTATCAATTTATTTTTCTTTTTAATTTATTTCTGAGTAATATATCACTTTTATTTTTTTAGAAATTCTATTTTAGGTTAAAATAATTTTACAAATTTTTCCAGATTTTTATTTTGTCTTCTAGTGGTATTTCTAATTAATTTTAGTTTAATTTAGTTTTAATTAATAGTAATCAATTAAAGAGCATAATTAGTTTTTATAAAGTATAACATAGTTTTTATAATTTTTCTAGCTTTTATTTTAGTTAAAACATTTTTATAAATTTTTCTAGAATTTTTACTGTTCATTTTCTATTTTTTTAATATAATTAGTTTAATTAGAAATTAATAAGTAATTAGATTAATAATTAATTAATTAGTTTAAAAATACTTAGAATTAACTTTTTATAATTTTTTAGGATTCCTGTAATGGTTAATTAGATTTGTAAAATTTTTCTTAATTTTCTAAGCCTTTTTAGTATTTTTAACAATTCTAATTAATTTAATTAGTAATAAATAGATAAATAGTAATTAATTAATAATAAATAATTAAATAGTGTAAAAATAGTTTTTAATTTTCTTAAAATTTTCTTTAATTAATAGGATTGTAAAAATACCAATTTTACACTTTTAACCCTTCCAGTCCATCAGTTGTACTTTTTGTTTTGTTCGTCTGTATACGTTTTTTAAGTAAAACATACGTTTTTTGGTTTTAGCTCAAATCTTCGTAATCCCAATTCCCGTAATCAATCACATAGCTTTCCTAAGCTATATTTGTTAATAATTTCCAAATAATTTTGATCATAACCCTTTTCTGTGAATAATTACCCGATCACGAATACGCTAAAGTTACAATTCACACTTCAACGGGACTTAACGACCTGGTGATACCTTATATTACCCGGAGCATTGATCTAGGCTATTTGACTTTATTGACCATTCCTTGGTCAATATAAGTTGGTGGTTTAGCGTCAATCAAACACATATAGACAGCAAATACAATATCAGGTCTGCTAGATGTGAGATACACGAGGGACCCAATAATACTTCGGTATTTGGTAGGGTCAACAGGAGTCCCATGTATATCAGCATCTAGTTTTGTGGAATTGGCCATAGGTGTATTCATTGTATCACAGCTTTGCATTCCATGTTTCTTTAAAATCTCAAGAGCATATTTGGACTGATTTAGAAAAATTCCACTGGGTGATTGATGAACTTGTAGTCCTAGAAATAACTTAAGTTCACCCATCATGGACATTTCAAAATTATCTATTTTAATTTTGCAAAATCCATTGAGTAAATTTTGTTGGTTGAAGCAAAAATAATGTCATCGACATAAATTTGAACGATTAATAAGTCCATCCCATATGTTTTTGTAAACAGTGTTGGATCCACCGAGCCTAGAGTAAAATCATTAGCCAATAAGAATTTAGAAAGCTTATCATACCACGCCCTGGGGGCTTGCTTGAGACCGTAGAGAGACTTTTTAAGCTTGTAGACATGATTGGGACGTTCTGGATCAACGAAACCTTCAGGTTGACTGACATAAACCACTTCACGGAGTTGACCATTCAGAAAAGCCGTTTTCACGTCCATTTGGTAAACAATCATATTCCGATGAGCAACAAATGCTAAGAAGATCCGTACAGCTTCAAGTCTAGCTACTGGAGCAAATGATTCCTCAAAGTCGATTCCTTCTTCTTGAGAGTATCCTTTTGCTACCAAGCGGGATTTATTGCGTATGACAGTTCCTTCTGCATCCAGTTTGTTTTTCCAGATCCATTTTAATCCAATGACAATGATTCCTTCTGGTTTTTCAACCATTTCCCAGACTTTTAATCTTTGAAAGGATTCGAATTCTTCTTGCATAGACTCAATCCAGTTTTCATAAGTCATAGCTTCTTTGACGTTTTTAGGCACGGTTCACAAACTGTGAGTGCGTAAATGCAAGTTTCACCGTCTGTGTGAAGGCGTTGTCTTATCATAATTGGTGCATCTGGATGGCCAATAATTTGAACTAAGGGGTGATCTCTAGTCCATTTGTGTGTCGAAGGATGAAGTTGATAAGTATCTCGCAATTGAGCAGGACCCAAATTGCGTATAGATGACTCAGCAATGTCGGGGACAGATGGAGCCAGTGCAAATGGGTTGATGAACTGTTCTGGGTCATGCTCTGCGGTTTGTGGAACTGATAAAGGTATGGAGTCTCTAGCTGAGTGTTGTGAGTTGGACCCGGTTTGTTCTGTTGTTGTACGTGATATGATTGGGGGACCGTCTCTTCCAATAGTAGTGGTAGTTTGTTGAGGTGTATCAGGTACTTGATGTTGATCAAGATGTGTAGCGGAATTTGGTATGGCCTCAGATGGACGGTAACAATCGTATCATCAAACAATGGAGCAAACAAGGTTTCCACTTCTTGATGGGAGAGTGACAACGGTTCAGCCGAATATTCCGGAAAGTTAAGACGGTTGGATGCCGGTCCTAAGCTGTTTTGCTCAGAAGCCATTTGAGTGAGTTCATCGAAATTAGCATGAATAGTTTCTTGAATTTCTCTGTTGCGACGATTCCATATCCGAAAGCCTTTTGAATTTTCACAGTATCCAATAAATATACCAATGTCGGCCTTTGCTTTAAGTTTACCTAAATCATCACGATCATTTACTGGATAACAGAGAGCTCCAAATACATGAAAGTAACTGATGTTCGGTTTCCTTTTGTGAACAATTTGATATGTGGTTTTGTGATGACATTTTGTGATCATGCAACGGTTTTGAGTGTAACATGCGGTTGAGACAGCTTCCTCCCATAAGTAATCTGGTAATTGAGCATTGATTAACATCGTTCGAGCAGCTTCCACTAACGTTCTGTTGCGTCTTTCGACTACTCCGTTCCGTTCGGGTGTTCGTGGAATGGATGTTTGATGTTCAATTCCCACTTTCTCAAAATACGACCTTAGAGTCTGATTCTTGAATTCTATGCCATTGTCAGTTCGAACAATTATGACTGTGTTGCGTAGCTGAACTTGTATTTTGGTGAGAAAGGTGATGATCATTTGAGGAGCTTGATCTTTACTTCGAAGAAAATAAACCCAAGTCCAGCGAGAGTAATCATCAACAATTATGAAAATGTAGCGTTTACCGTTGATTGTTTGAACACGCATCGGACCACACAAATCCATATGAAGCAGTTGTAAAACATGATTAGTACTGTGTTCAGGTTTTGAGGGAAAATGAGCACGGGTACTTTTTCCTTGTTCACAGGCTGGACATATGAAGCAGTCATCGTTTTGAAATTCAAGTAAGAAAGGCGTTTGTGCCATAACCATGATTTAGTCGTTTCAGCTTTGGATAGAAGACAGATAGGAGATGAAGCGATCATGTCAGACATTGAAATTGTGTAAAGGTTAGTGCCACGTTTGCCGAACATCAGATCGTTTCCTTGTAGATTGCGAACAAAACAAGTTTTCTCACGAAAAGCAACTTCTAGATCCCCATCACAAAATTGACCGACAGAAAAGAGGTTGTGACCCAAGCCTTCAACATAATAAACTCTGCTAATTTCAATATTCCCATTCATATAGTCTCCGTAACCCATGATTAAAGCTTATTGATCATTCCCGAATCTGACAGTTCCGATAAACTTTGAGATAAAGTTATTTAACAGTTCGAGATTGTCTGTCATATGTCTGGTGCAACCGCTATCAACAATCCAGAGGACGATCTGAACCACCTGCATCACAACTAGACGACAAAGATGGAACAGAAGTAAGGGTGGAACCCGAAGAAATGGTGGGTTCCTGTTGGTTAGAAACACAAGTATTCAACAGTTTAGGAATCCATTTAAAATTTGGTTTGTATTGTAACCAACGTTGCCAATTCCAACTAGTTTTTGCTTTATTTTTGGTAAATGTACTAGCTTTTGGCATGTTCCAAGATTTGTTGATTTCTGATCTTGGGTTGACTACAACATCATTTGAAACGGTAGTTGGCGTTTTTCCTAAGGTAGACTTAGAGGCAGTAGTGGGCCTAGAGAAAATGCCTGATCTACGTTTCTTGTGGCGATGTAAGAGATTATTAGCTACACATTTAGTATGATCACCAGATAACACACTTTGACGACAAAACACACAAGATGCATTTATATTTAAAACATTTAAAGGTTCAGCATTCGTTACATTAAGATTTTGATTACAATTTGCCAAATTAGAATCTAAATCAGATGCAACATGATTTTTATTCAAGTTCCTAAGGTGATCTTCTACTTCTTGCACTTCTAGTGTTCCTCTTCTACGTTGCCAGAGCCTAGTCTTTTTAGTCTTCTTAACGCTTTTTGGCTTTGGGCTGCTAACGCTCTTAGGGGAAACTAGTCTTGTAGAAGTGGAAGAGCTAACATTAGAACTTTGAGCATGATTATCCTTATCTGTTTTGTCTATTTGAAACATTCCTGGTGCTATCACTGTGGTATCAACAAACTTTCCTTTTTGAAGTAGCTTAATTTTCTCTTTCAAATCAATGATGATATGATTTTTATCCTGAATTTCAGACTCAAGTAAACCATTGCAATAACGAATGTCATCACGGTTTTGTTGTCATTCGACGTTTTCAATTTTTAACTCCGCAATTTCTTTTTCATATTGAAGACATTTATTTTTGAGAAAAACATTGTCTTTGCAAAGTTGACAGCTTTTTGAAACATTTTGACTTTGTAGTTGCAATTCGGTTTCAAGACTTTGAGCTTGACACCATTCAAGCCTTTGTTTGAGTTGACAAATTTCGTTTGAAAGTTTGTTTTTCACATCATCACTGTTTTGACGCAACGTTTCATATTTATGTTTCAATGTCTCAGCTTCCGTATTCAGCAAATCAATATCAGCACAGTAATTTTCAAATACCGTAGCATTACTGGAATAGTAGAGATCATTCATAATGAGAGTATAAATATCAGCTGTGATAAGTTGTTCCAAGAGTCGATCAGAATCTGTTTTCAAAAATCGGTTTTTGCGTTGTTGAACCAAAATTGCATTTTCATTAAGAGCGAAAATATTTTGCATATCTTTAACTTCTTTTTGTAGTTCCTATTCCCAACGAGTAGCACAATAACGCAAATTTTGAACTAAAGACAGAAATTGTTTTTGAAAAATGTCTCGCTTTTCTCGCTCGTAAGTTGATTGAAAAGTAGCAATTTTTATTTCTGAATGATGTTCAATTACATTTTCCAAGTTTTCGATGCCTTTCATGAATGTTTTAAAATAGTCTAAAACTTTACAACGTGTTGGTAAGGGTGTCACAGTACCAGAAGATGGTAGTGGACCATTTACTTGTGCCACGGGTTTGACAGGAGCCCCATTGGAAGATGAAACATAAGACTCTGTAACATACCATGATTTCTCAGGTATTTCTTTTGATGTAACAAAAGATTTTGAAATGTGAGGAACTTTTGAGTAATCATATGGTTTGCAATATTCAACTTGACTCATTTTTGATCGACTCTTTTCTTCAAGTTCGTATTCTTCCTCAGTATTATGTACAATAACACGCACAACATTATTATCCATCAATTGGTCCATACTGTAAAGTTTAGGAATTGTTTTGAATGCAGTGTGAAGAAAAGTGGATCTGTAATCGCCAATGGCAAAACCTTTATCGTGTCTTGGTTTTAAAGTAAACTTTTGAATCGTCGTTACAGATTCTCCATGTTTATAAACGATATTTTGAAAAGCTTTAATTTGACGTTCGAGAGTGATATTTTCTTCAATTAAAGAATTTTCTTTTTCTCGTTTTTGCACTTTATGTTCATAAAATTCCTGTTTGCAAGTTGTCACCTCAGTTTGTGTTTTTGAAAGTTCCTTTTGAAGTTGTACAACTTGTTTTTGAAGATCATGTTTTTCATTTTCAAGTTTGGAAACCAATATACCGTTTGACTCAATTATGTCATATATTTGCTTTTGAAGATTTTGTTCTTTGACATACGATTCCTGAAATGACTTTTCAAAGCACTTTTCACGGTGAACTGCATTTTGAAAATGTGAAAGTTGTATTTTATAACATTCAATGTCCTTTTTCAAAATGGCATTAGTTTCGTTCAAAACTGTATTTTCCTCTTCCTTTTCTTGAAGTTGTTTGGCCATAACAGTATAGTTGGGATCTGGATCAGAAGAAGGTTCATGTTGTTCAATATGGTTATTTTTGTCTTGCTCAATAGGATCATCAAATGAAACGACAGTGTCATCATCAAATATAACAACTGTGTCTAATTGTTCATCCTCTTGAGAAGATAAAAATGATTCAGATGGAACAACTTGCGCCGTATCTGATTCAAAAGCAGAGGGTGATGCATTAAATTTTATGGAGCATGAAGTTAGGTCATGTACTTGAGACAAACCATCAGTGGTGAACATTGGGCCTGAATCATTCAACTGATGTTCCTGCATGTTGGCCATAAGCATCACAGCTGCATTGGCTTCAAGATCTTCCATATCATCATCATTGTAAGCATTAGCGAAGAAACTGTTCTCTTGTTCATTGAAAGTTCCTTCCTTTTCATCTTTGAGAGCCATTAGTAATGCCTGCTTGTGAAACTGACTGCCGCGGGTTCTCGGTTTTGGACATGCTGTTGCAATATGACCTTTTTCGTTGCAGTTGTAGCACCATATCGCATTCCCAGATTCTGTATTGCCATTTGCCACATTGTCATTTCTTCTCTGAGGAGCACCTAAATTGTTTCTGAATCCCCCACTGTTGTTAAATCTTTGTCCATACCCAGAATTTCCTGAATACCCTCCTGAACCTGAACGTCCAGTATTACGGTTTTGAATCTCAACCCGACCATCTTGAATGACAGCTTGATTCCTTGTATTTGATGAAGAACGAAGATGGTTGTTAGTCTTGTTTGAGAATTTGCTGAAAGCACGAGCGATAAGAGCAAGTCCTTGATTCAATGTATTGACGTCTTCATCATCATCTTCTACCTGATTAGAATAGTACATGCTATCATGGTTGTCATATGGAGCAAGTTGAGGAGAAGCCTATTCATAAGGGACCATTTTTTGTGAGGTTGCAGGTTGTTGGTAACTGAAGTAATTATGTTCCTGAACATAGGCATGATTAGACATCGGAGGATGTGCAGCATGAGATTGAGCAACAAGTGCTAGGGGATTAGAAGTAGGTGGTGGTGTATATCCTCCTCGTGCGGCTCTGTCTTTTTCAACTTCAGATTCATGGTGCTTGAGATAGTCATACAATAAACCATATGGAGCATTATGAAGATTCTTAGCTTGTCTCACGAATGTCACATACTTTTGCCAGTCATGACCCAGACTACTAACAAACTTAGTATTGACAGCGATCCTTGGAAGGTGTACTTCATGTCTCTCTAAGTCGTTGATGACATTGGCGAAACGATGAAAGTAGGATTCAAGTGATTCCCCTGGTTCGATCATGAAATTAGTGTATTCCAAGTAAAGTTTAGATTCCATGTCTTCTTTGTTCAGTTGTGTGCCTTCCATAAGTAGATGGACGTGTTCCCGCATAGCTTTTGCAGTTGTTTGAGCATCAACACTTCTGAATATGATATTTGGTATTCCCTGAAGTATGTAAGACATAGCATACTCATCTGCTTCACGATGATGGTGTTGTTCAGCAGTAAGTGAAGACTCAGGAACTTGCACAGCAGTTGGAGCTACTGGGGGATCAGCAGATGGGTCACCTCCAACGTAGTTAACAGGCCATTGAAACGGTCCTTCAAGGATAACTTGTTTCATGTACTTACCATTGGGTTTCTTGAGTTCTATAAACCTTAAGAATCGACTTGCCCACTGAACATAGTTACCCGGTGTTAGCATTGGTGGGGTGTCAATAGATCCTGCTTCATGTCTGGATTATTGAGTTGAAATGACTTCACACATCCTGTCAAACCAGTGAGTTGGTTTTGATGGCAGTTGGCCTTGTTGTTGTGACATTGGATAAGATTGTTGCATTGGAACCATCTGATGTTGTTGCATGAGAAGATGTTGTTGTGAGTAAACCGGTTGTTGATAATATTGTGGTGATTGTTGATACTGTTGATGTTGCGGATGATACTGTTGATTCTGATGTGGCTGAGGATGGTTAAAGTTGTAGTACGGTGGTTGAGACATATTGAAACACTTGTGTGAAAAGATGGATCTTGTAGAAGATTGAAATGTACGTTCCTTTGGTAAAGTTCAAAATCCTTGGGCAAAGTTGAAATCTTACGCGTAACAAAACTTATGCGTAAATTTAAAGTTAAGCGTAGAAAGGTGATGTTATGCGTAAACACAAGGTTTATGCGTAAGATTATCCTTTTACGCGTAAGATTAGATCTTTTGCGTAAAGCAAGTTATGCGTAAGGTAAAAACCAAACAAATCTTTCAAACTTGTCCAAGCTTGAAATATATCCTTAGTCGAAGTATTCCACTAACTTATCCAAGCTAGGGAAGTTTTGAGTCACCTTTGCTAGAAGAGAGAACCTGAGAAGAGACTTTTGCGTAGATATCAAGAACTTACGCGTAAGAAAAATCTTATGCGTAAGAAATGCCTACTGCGTAGAACTTAGGCGTAGAAAGTAACTGCTGCGTAGAACTTAGGCGTAGAATGCTTACTTATGCGTAGGAATGGGGTTTTACACCAAAACTCACGCGTAAGAAGTTGTTTTATGCGTAGGGAGACCAAAAGTACTGTTGACAGCTTTCAAATTGTACTGTTCCACTAATCTTATGCGTAGAGTGACCAGAAACTAGTGAAAATCACTACTTTTTGAAGAGAAATGCTTAGAAATGAGTATCTTTTGATCAAATAACTTCCCCAACACTTAGAAAGCACTAAATATGAAAGTTTTAGGTACCAAAGACTAGTTTTCTAATATTAAAGAAGCTATAAAACTTAAGAGACAAAGAGAAAAACTACTAAAAACTATGAAAGATCAAAACTTTATGCAAAATCTAAACTTCTAATCACTATATCAACCTTGAAATTTGTCCAAGCTTCAAGATTAAGTGAAAGAAACAAAGAAAAAGCAAAAATATAAGGAAAAACAAGCCTAAACCCCACGTTAACCAAGTAAACAACACTTCAATCTCTATTAGGCGAATGATACCACTTGTTAGGTGCCCATATTAATATCACACAAGTAAAGAATGAGATAGATATAAGGATTGGTTGATAATAAGATATGAGAGAATTATAAAAGCAAGAGTTTCATTAGAATATCAAAATAACCAACAAAGTTTAAGGCATCATAAGCCTTGTATTTATAGGAGGGAAGCTAGGGCAACATTCCCTAGTCCCTTTGATTGGGTCTAAACGGTCAACTAAGTTTTCTAATGTGATTGGTCAACCAAGTCAAACATCTAAAACCAACTAACCAAGGAGTACAGTGTATTCCCGGGTCGTTATGTCCCAGCGAGGTAAGCAATTGTATTTAAAAACGTTTTAAGTGATCGGGTGATTTAACAGGAGGATCAGGAATTTGATTTGAATGATTATACTACGAGATTATGATTGAAAATAACTTAGAAACACAATTGGAACAATTACTGATAATCAGATAAACTAGAAACGTAAGTTAAGCCTAAAACGCGCGTTTGGATTTAAATTAAACGCGAACGCGCGAAATAAAAAGTGAAACGTGAGCAAATAAAGTCCTACGAACGTGAAAATTATATTTTTACAATCCTAATGTAATAAGAAAATTTTTAGAAAATTAAAATTATTTTTACCACTATTTAATTAATTACTATTAATTAATTACTATTAATTAATTACTAATTTTTAATTACTTTTTAATTAACTAAATTACACTAATTATTAATTAATTATGAAAATTAACTAGAAAAATGAAAATTAAATTTAGAAAAATCTAAAATATTATAAAACTAATTTTAAAACAGAAAACCTAATTTTTCTACTTTTTAATTATTTATTATTAATTAAAACTAATTATTTAATTGATTTAAACTAAAATAAATTATGAAAAATACTAAATGACCAAGGAAAAATCTGAAAAAATTCCTAAAATTATTTTAACTAAAAAGGAACATGAGAAAAATTTAAAAATGATAAATACTTATAAATATGCAGAAAATAAGCCAAAAGGGCTTAAATAGAAGCTATCACTTTAATTATTTTTGTCTTTTTCTAAATTTTCTTTTACACAACTGATTATCTACTGAAAATAACCAACTAATGTGAAGGAACTTTTTATGAAACTCAAAAATAAGCTCTTGGTGAGCTTATTTGCTTATCAGCCAAGCTTACTAAGCTAAATATGAAATTTTGAAATTCAAAAAGGCTAGGAATAAGCTACCAACTGAATACTAAGATTAGATTAAGCTAGAGTACACTGAATGTGACTAAAATAAGCTGGAATCACTTAACAAGCCAACTGACATAAGCCATAAACAAGCAATAAGCAGTCCCCATTTTTCTGATCCAAACAGGCCTAAAACAAGGGTTTTGGACCTCTGTGGGGTCCACAGAGGTGAAAGAAGGTCCAAATAAACTTTTGACCTTTCAAGGGTACCAGGCCAACTTCAAAATAAGCCAATAAGCCTGGCTTATGGCTTATTATTGAAGTCTTGGTAGGGGTGAGAACTTGGTCACAAGAACTGAATATTCATGTTTGGTCAGTGTGAACAGGTCAATAATGGGAACTAAATAAGCTAAGGTAAAAGCTCTCAAGCTAAAATTAAGCACACAACTAGCAAGATGGGTTGGTCAGCACTCCAAAAAGCTTAAGCTTATACAGTAGTGACTACTAGTGAGCTATTAAAGGGCTTGTGGGCAGGCCTGTACTACACTGAAATGCTCAGTTCACATAGGGAATGAGATAAACAAGAAGCCACTAGCAGGCTTATAGAATAAGCTTGAAAATGAAAAATAAGCATTGAACCAACTAGAATGGTGGATAAGCTCCACAAGGAACCAACAATCACCAGCTAAGTACAAGTTTTAAGTTCTTTATGAGCTTGTGGAAAATGACTAACTACCCTGATGACTCAGTGTAATGAGTGGATTTTAAGAACATTTATCACAAAATAAGCAGACCAAATAAGCAAAAAAGAGAAAAGAGAGCATATATCATAAATAAGCCAGAAGGGCTTCACAAATCACCAATGACTACAAACTAAAGCTAATTAATGAAAAAGTTGTGAGCTTAATAAAGTGACTTGTGCAACTGTGCACAGGGGATCCTTTTGGTTCACAGATAACTTTTGAGCAGGCTTATTAATAAGCAAATTAAGACCAAAATCAGAATTTTTTGTTGGAATATGTAAACAAGCAATCAAATAACACAAAGCAACAAAAAATTTGGATTCCCAATTCCTAATAAACCTTGTGCAAGATCTGTACTAATTGACTATTTTGAAAAGTTTGCACTTTGACTTTTAAAGGTTTTGCAAAAGATTTGACTTTAGTGAGATTAGGAGTGGTTTTTATGATTGATTATGTTATAATAAGTTGAAATGTACTAATATTTAGCTAACTTAACAACTTATGTACTGACAATGATGATCAATCTCACAAAAATCCTAACAGATCATCAATGAAGAGACAATCATGGAGGATTTTGACTTTTCCTTATGCAACTACAAAAATAACTTGAGAACTCAGTGTATTAAGGCCTAGGTAAGACAATTGAACTAAATATTACCACAATGAACCACAAATACTCAGCAGACTAGCTTAAACCAAACACCCCTAAATACTTGACTATTTTGAGTTTTCAAGACATGAGACTAAATGTGACCCTAAAGTTGATTCATTTGATTATAATATGAAGAACTAAACTTATTTAAACACATAAACACTATTTATAACAACAAATACCTAATAATCTAATTGGTGCATAAAATGGCAGTTAAGGATTAAAATTATGTGAAATCTTACACGACTAACAGGATTATACTAACAACCTATCTAATAATGTAACAGATACATAATTAAGCAAAGAAAAAGACTGAATAAGCACTAAGAAGCAACCAATAAGCTGATGCTACAGTATCTATGAAAATAAGGAATAAGCTTACAAATGTTCCTGTAAGCTCCACACCAAATACCAATGATAACAAACACAACCTATTACTCCCCTTGGAGTTCTAAACCCTGGTACTCAGCATCTCCTTCATTTCTTCTCTCTTTTTTTATTTATTTTTGTATTTTCTTCTAATTGAATTGAAAAAGAAATTTAAACTGAAAGTGAATTGCAGAATTGAAGAAACTTATATTATTGAAAATGAAACAGATTACAACATTAATTTTACTGAATTTAAAAAGTTACATCAAATTTGAAATACAATAAAATTAAGCTAAATTCTACTAACTCTTTTCCTGGTGCATCTCTTCCTTTTTATATCTTCAAATTAGGGTTTTGGGGCACCCTTGGACTTTTCCCAGCTGAAATAAGCACCCTTGGATGAGTAGAATCAATCCTGGCCATTTGATTATTTTGGCGCCAAAATATTTTTGGCTTCTTCCTTCTGATTGCTTGTGCCAGGTTGTAACTTCTTGGACTGGGGTGTTTGTTTGGGATAGGTAGTGATGATGGAGGAGGGGTTTTGAGTGGGAAGGTGATGATGGAAGTAGCAGGGAGTAGGGATAGTCACGGGTGTGTTTGGGAGGGGATGAAGTGGTCAAAGTTTGACTTGGGTATAATATTTAAAACGTGAAGTGGGGTGTGGGTGGGCTGTTGATTCCTCCCAAACCGTCAGGTTTTATCACACAAGCCAACCGCTTGTGAACGGTCAACCGTAACAAAGGTCCTGAACAGCCCGGGAGGAAAAACAATTATAAACCATGGGAGTATAGAATGTTCCTAGGTCGTTATGTCCCAACGAGGTGTGAATTCTGTAATACAACGAATGTGTGTGATGTTGAAATTAAATATAAAAACAGGAATCTGACTGACTAACACTAGCAATGTGAATAGTAAATAGCTCTTGTCACAGCTATTTCAGTAAAAACGTGCAATCAGAAACCCTAAAATGTAAAAGGATATACAAACGTACGTTTAGGTTCAAATAAACGTAAACGTACAAAACAAAACAACAAATATAACTATAGTAGGAATTTGCATGCCTTAGGGGCTTAAATGCAAATTAAGTAAACTTAATATATTTACTTATAATTACAATTTATTTAAAATAATTTTTACAAGTGTTATATTAATTATTATTAGTTAAAAACTATTATTAACTATTTTAATAATTACCTAAATAATAAGAAAATCTAAAGTAAGCCTAAATAAATAAACTAAAAACTTAGAAAAGTTTAAAATAATATAAAAGAAATTTTGAAACTAAAAATATATTTATTATACAAGTATTCTATTTATTATTAAATATTTACTATTTATCTAATTACTAATACTAATATTTAATTATTATAAATACTAAATAAGCAAAAAAAAATCTAAAACTTTTTACATAATTCTAAACTAATTATAAGAAGCTAAGAAAAATATAAAAACTATATGTTATATACAGAAATAAGAAAACTTAATTTAAAACTATTATTACTTAATTAAACTAATTAATACTAATTTAATTATTATACATACTAAACTGATTTATAAAATTATAAAACTTTTTATAGACTTACTTAACCATCTCAGGAATCCATAAAAAATATAAAAAATTCATAATAATTATAAATAAGCTGTTTTAAAAATATATTACTAATTATTTACTAAAAGGTATGTAAACTATATTAATTATTATAAATATTAAATGAACAGTAAAAATTATGAAAAAATTACAGAAAATGTATTTACTTATGAAGATGCTAGGAAAAATAAAATGGGGTCATCAGCTTATTCCAATAAGCTGGAATAAGCTGCACAGTCCAAATAAGCCAAACAGGCCAAAACCATGTTAAGTATATAGATAGTTCATGAACTAACGGAACTGGTGCCCCAGAGCAGATGGAAGGGGTGTGGGAGTTAAGCATGTTATACTAGCCTGAGGTCCTGAGTTCGAATCCCACACCCAACATTTTTGCATTTATTTTATTTTTTTCATTTTTCTTTTTGCAGAACTGTACAACAAATATAAAACTTTAACAAAACCAACTTTTCCAAAACTAAGAAATAAGCTCTGTGAGAGCTTATTTCCAACTCAGATGGCTTTTTGAGCTTAAAGCTTCTTAAATAGAAGCTATCACTAGTGTTAAAGCTTGTTTTTGGGTTTTTTTTCTTTTTATGGAACTATACATACACTGAATATATATAAGTTTAAGGAAATGGAACTATGAAACCAAGAAACAAGCCAATTTGTGGGCTTATGATTCATTCAGTTGAAGCATAAGCTTCACAGTGGAATCATAAGCCTGGAAATAAGCTTGTTAAAGCTACAGTTTAAACCAAGAGTAAAAATATAAGTGTACATGTATTATGTATAAGTATGAACAAGGTTGTGTACTGATAAGCACTAATAAGCTTGTTATAAGCAAATCAGCATTTCCAGTCACACTTAGAACCAAACACCCCTGCAGTCTATTAGATTGACAATTTAAGCTCATGAAATAAGCTGGATAGGCCAAAGTAAGAGTTTGGGTAGCAAGCTGGGTTGGTAAGCTTTTCAAAAAGCCCAAGCTCACCTAGTGGGATCCACTAGTGAACTTGTAATAAGCTTATGAAAAGTCACCCAAGTGACTGTGTATACATGGATTCCCAGATACACAATCAAATGGGACAAACAAAAAGCACCATGCAGCCCTAGGAAACAAGCTGCAACTGGAAATTTAAGGATTGGGGCTTGTTAACTAGTGGATAAGCTTCAAATTGAAGCCAATATCACAAGCTAAGCCCATCTATTAAGCTTTTTGTAAACTTATGAAGTAGTGTTGAGTATGCCAATGAATTAGCATACTTTCAAAATGATGATAAGTTTAAAGCTCCTTGCAGCTCTTATTAATAAGCTGCAAGGGAGAATGAAGGATAGGATCATAGAGTTGGGTGGATGAGTTTCAAGAAAAGCTCACCCACTTAACTTTTAGATAACTAAAGAACTTGTAAAGAGCTTTTGAAAAAGGCTCAAGTACACTGGGTATCCAGTGTACTGAGAATTTATTGCAAACAAATAAGCTCAAACCAACTTATCAAATGGCTTGTAATAGCTCAACAAGCCCTGAGACATTGAGTATGGTTGCTTGGCCTTGTGAAAAGCCAAAGCTCACCAACTCAAGCTCAGTTAGGAACTTATTACAAGCTTAGGTAAACAAGCTCAACCATACAGTTTGCATCTATATGGAAGTTTGATGGAACAAAAAATTGAGGATGAAACAGCTATCTAAATAAGCTAATAATTGAAAATAAAACACAGAAATTAACAAAAGGCCACATAGGCAACATGAAAATGCCAAATACTCAGGCATAAGTCCAATATCCATCAAGCTGAAGGCTTGATAACTTGGGCTTAATGCAGTGAGACAGGGCAAAAAGAGGCATAAATAAGCTACAAAATAAGCAGTAAAACAAGCAGAACAAAAATTAATATAAATACTAACAACAATCTAAGCAACAAAACTACAAAAACCTAAGAGGATTTAAGCTAAAACTAAAAGATAAACTCACAGGAAAATTAGACATTTATTCAAAAACAAGAAAAACTAATTTTGACTATTACACTAGAACATAGAAAGTTGACTTATATGAAATTAGAATCTAATCTATGAACATATTAAGTAATATTAAGCACTAATAACATGAAATAAACAAACATATACCACATTTGAACAGATATGCAGGTTTGTAGAATCTAAGCATCTCACAGTTAACAAAGAAGAAAGCACAAATGTCAACTTGACTTCTCCATATATTTGACTGGTTAATCAAGTTCCACTGAGTCCATTAGGCTAAGTTGAGTTCACATCAAACAAGAACAAACCCAACAAAGCCCTAAACTCAGTTTAGCTAATAGATCCAAACACTCCTTTAATAAACTCAAATTGTGATTTTCAAACCATTTGACTGTATAACCTTAACCTATCCAATCCAGTGATCCAAGATGTCAAAGTGGGTCATTTTCAGTTTAAACAAGGGGTCAAACAAGCTCAAACCTATGATTGTCAAAACCAAGCAAAGTGACAGCCATATGAGAATTCAAACCATTATCCAAATTCAAAACATATCAACCTAAGATTATACTAAATTATCATCAACTAACATAAATTAAACATAGAAACATGAATATCAAAACACATAAGACAAAGGAACAGTAAATATGCAAGAACTAAGAAAATAGCAATATGAGACTTAATTGAGATTTCTTAACATAAGACTGTATAAACCTATCCCATTAATTCCAGGGGTTGGCCTATGGATATCCAACCCCTTTTCAGTGTAAATAAGTGATTAGACTCCTTTAGACCTAGGATTAACAAAACTAAGCAAATTGACAGTTAAATGAAATAACAATCCACAATCAAATTTCATAACACACCAAACTAATATTAAGATAGATAAACAATGACTAATAACAAAATAACATGAAAACACAAGATTAAAAGCATAAAACTAAAGAGAACAGTAAATTGCAAAATGGAAAAAAAAATAGGCTTACAATTGATTATACTGAGAACAAATGAATCAAGGATCACTATCTATCCTAAAAGCTTCCCATGAAGCTCCTAAACCATTTCCATCCAGAATCCACTTCATTCCTTGCATCAATCACTAAGAACACTTGATTTTTATTTTCTTTTCTATTTTCTACTTTTTTTTAGTGATTTTTGAATTTTAAAGATTCAAACTGAATTATTGTATCTAAAAGCTATTTAAGCTTTGTCAGGAGCCTAAATTATCTATTAGAGTCCATTAATCCACCATGATCCAACAAGAAATTTAAAGACAGGAAATTTAAATTGATAATAAATTAAAAGATATGAAATTTAAAGATAGGGAACAATTAAACTGAATTTAAAGGTTCATTACACTAATTTAAGATAAAATACAACATTTGAAAGATTAAAAGACATTTTAACTAAGAAAAGCAGTAAAAGTTACATCTACGTGACTATGGCTTAAGGCCAAAAGTGATTTTTCCTTCTTCATCTCTTCTCTTTTATAGACTTTTCAGCATCCACTTGAGTCTCTGATTAAATCTCACTTCATCTTGACCCTTGGTTTGGTCAAATGAAATCCCACCGTTTAAATTGCTTTTTTGGCGCGAAAATATCTAGAACCAGTTGGAGATAGCGTAAATCAATTTTTAGCATTAAATGGTTTAGGGTGAGGTGTAGGATGGTGGTGATAGTAGGTGAGAGGTGGAAGCCAAGTTGGGGGTGAAACTGCTAAGGTGGAGGGGTGGTTTTAGGTTGCAGTGGTGGAGTGGTAAAGAAGGAGGGAAGTGGGTTTGACCGGGTGTTTGACCCCGCTATTTTATTTATTTAACATTTGGGCCGGTTTGTGTTTTGGGCCAGGACTGGATTGTGTTTGGTTTTAGTATTAAGGGTCCGGATGGTTTTAGTAACATAAGGACCAATTTTGTAATTTGGTTAAAGTTGAGGGGTTGATCATGCCACCTTTCCAAACTTCCTTTGAGGACCAAACCTGCCAATAAAACATAACACAAGGACCAAAAGTATATTTTTTTCATTTTCAAATACCAGGGACCTTTTCTGTCAATTCCACAAACTCCAGGGACCAAACTTGTAATTTTCTGAAACTTGAAGGGTAAGTTTTGTAAATTCCCCAAAAGTTATCAAATTGTTCCATTTTGTATATTCATGAATAGTACAAGGGTATTTTGTGAAATTTCAAGTTTTATAACACCTAGGGACCATTTTTGCCAATTTTGATACTTGAGGGGTAAAAGTTGCCAGTTTGTGTAAAATTTTATCCAGGGATCATTTGTGAATATTTTTGGTTTCCCAAGTACTTAAGTTGACTTTTATTCTATTTGAAACCTTCAGGGACTAGTTTTGACAATTTATGAAACTTGAGGGACTGAAACTGCCAATTATGTAAACTTTATACGTTTTTCATATGTTTTTGCATATTTTGCATTTTTAAACATATAAAACACACTTTTAAGATATTTTAAGTATTTTTATGCATATTTGAGTGTTTTTGGATGTTTTGGCAGCTCAGATTGATATAAAATGATGAGTATTTAGACACTCATCAGCTGTGATGGTTTGTAACTTTGGGCTTGGTTTGGGCCTGGGAGGGTGTTGGGCTTTAGAGTTATAAGGTGGACTGGTGAATGGGGGTAGTAATAATAGGGTACCCATTTGGTTTGTATTAAAAATAACACAAGGACCATTGTTGTAATTTTCTGGAAATGGAGGGCTGGATTTGTAATTTTCCCAAAGTACTCATAGAGACCATATTTGCCAAGTGTGATAAATCAAGGGACCATAAATGAAATTTTTCCATTTCAAACCACCCGGGGACCAATTATGTAAATTTTGGATTTCGAGGGACCAAATGTGTAATTTTCTCAAACTTTTCACCCAATGATCGTTTTTGATAATTTTTTACTTTTAAAAACCTTGGGTTGACTTTTCTTTCATTTTGAAACTTTAGGGACTAGTTTGTCAATTTTTGAAACTTGAGGGACTGAAACTGCCAATTATGCAAACTTTGTTCGTTTTTCATTTGTTTTTAAACATTTTGCATCTAAAACATATAAAACACACTTTTGGGATAATTTCTGTATTTTGATGCATTTCTGAATGTTTTTGGATGTTTTGGCAGTTCAGATACGATAAAAATGATGAGTATTTACACACTCATCACCCTTTCATCATGTAAACGTGGGCTTGTAAGCCTTATGGGTTTTTACATGTTGCCCATTTACTAAAACAATAAACATAAATATTACTAGAGCAACCTAATACAAAATGTAATGACCGAGACTTGACTAAATACAAAAGTATAATCCCAACAATATATATATATATATATATATATATATATATATATATATATATATATATATATATATATATATATATCGATTTTCGAAATATTTTATAATGTATATATTCATGTCAAAATATTTATCGTGATGATTTAAAGGGTTCTAAGATGCACCTTATTATATAATTTGTCCAATTAAATTCATATTCAGATCATAAACCGGTCGACACGACTAACCGACTTACAACACAAGGTATGGTAACATATAAGGGTGAGTTATAGCTTAACGCACCGCGTTAAAGGGTGCGTTATTGTACCGTGTACCGCGTTAAAGGGTGCGTTAACTTTTTCAAAACCATTTTCTCACAACTATAAATACCCATTTAACAGACTATTTTTTTTCACACTTCCACAACTCAAAGTCAAATTATATACTTCCCCTCTAGCAAAAAAAAAAATAATAATAAAAAAAAATAAAATAATAAAAAAAAAAAAAAAAAAAAAAAAAAAAAAAAAAAACCCTTGTTCATTCACAATGAATCCGAATCAAAATCACCAAGAAGAAAGAGGCTTTTCCGATGTAGATGATGAAACTGACATTCAGTTTATGATAGCTGCGTACGAATATCATCAACATTTGGAACAAGCTGCAGTAGCTCCACCACGCCTCCACCGTAACGTGATCTACCGTGATCGTGAGATTGCCGAAGAACGTTTGCGTAACGACTACTTTTATCAAGGGTGTAAGTATCCGCACCGGAATTTTCGAAGAAGGTTTCGTATGAGCCGGAAACTATTTCTACAAATAGTCGAAGGTATTGAATCATATTATTCCGATCCTCTTCCAGATCATTTTGGGATGGCGGGGCGAATAACGATATTAATGTTTTAGATAACTCTCCGTTATTCGACGACCTTCTTGCTAACGAAGCCCCAAGAGCACCTTATATGATAAATGGAACCAGGTATGAACTTGGATATTACTTAGCTGACGGAATTTACCCACGGTGGGCAACGTCCGTCAAATCCTTCTTGGCAACAACTGACGAAAAACATGGTTATTTTAAAAGGAAGTAAGAAAGTGCACGAAAGGATGTCGAACGTGCTTTTGGTGTGCTTCAAGGACGTTAGGGTAATTCTTATGTTTTTAAATTTCATATGTTTCGTATTTCTTTTTTTTTTTTGTTGTTGTATTTTTTTTCTTTTAATTCCGTATTTTAATATGTTTAAGAATTAATGTTATGTTTTTAATAAATGAAATATTTGTTTTAGTTTAGGGGTTGAATTTGAAAACATTTGATTTAAAGTTGAGTTATTGTAACATGTGTTTTTTGTTGAGTTAGGTGAAAAAGTTAAAGCTTATGTGGCGTTGACGTGACACTGAGTTAAAAGATGACTCATGGTGACCATACCTTGTGCTCTTAATGGACGTGTTTAGGTTAGGTTAAACTTTCTCACACAGCACAATTAACTAAACACGTCATGTTTGGGTTGAGAAATCTAAAACCGTTAACCTCAACCCACCAACCCGGACGCTACCCAACTTTGATGATGCAGAGATGCTTTTACAAAAATGAATTGAAGAGCGTACTCTCTTAATGTTTCAACGTTGTCACTGTTCTTAGATCAAATTGCAATTGGTTTGCTAGATAACACACTTCACAGTCTTCTAGTTATTATTCGTAAACTGAAGTGTGGGATGGAAACTGAAATACAGCTTGCGTGTTTGAGTTATATTAATACAGGATGATGAAGAGTGTCAAGTGCGCCTTCTAAAACTTTAATCGGGTGGGGGTGGGGTTTAAGCGTTTGACATTTTCAGTTCAGTGTATTAACAACTCATGCATATTTGTGTCTGTTGTTTTTGAATTATTTATTGCTAATTCCGAGGACACTTGTTGTTAGCATCTATATTCACTTGATTGATTTGTGTCATAGCTTCATCAAAATTCTTCTTTTCTAAAAGCAACAAAATCAAAACTAGATTATTCGGACCTCTCAGACCACAATCATGGCATTTTTATTTATTAGCCCGCACAGGCATACAGCCGTGCACTGGATCTGCTCACAAGGTCATCGTATTTCTTCGGTTTTTGCACATTTTGCTGCAAAATGAAGCGCATAGTAGTTTGCAAGACTTTGGCTCTCGGGCTGGTTTAGGTCAAATTTCTTGATTCCAGATGAGGGCACAAGCATGTAATCGCATCTGGATATTAGGTTTTACATCTTTATGTTTATTTTTGCTTCTTTGGCCATGATGTTTCACACTTGATCGACTATCTGTTAGCAAGAGTTTCATATCTACAATGTTGATGGTGTAGCATCACCGTTGTGTTGCCTCAGTTTTACACTTTGTTGCTGTCATGTATTTTAAGAATCTAAGTGCTAGTAGAGTTTCATGGGTTTGTTTCAGTATTTATGCATACATTTGTCTGTTTCATCCCAAAGTGTTGAAATTAGCCTAAAATAGCATTAATGCCTACAAGCCCACAAGTCACTTTGACAACTGCTGCCTTAGCTACATAATCTCTATATACACAAGTCATAACAATTTTTTAAGGAACAAAAGTGCAAGTTGATCAACCCTGCGTTATCCGCACCATTTACAACGATGAACATGTTATCCACACCATTTACAACGATGAACATGTCTGCTTTTTAACCCAAACCCATTTTAACATGTTGCACAGCATGACAGCATGTATGAGACGTTGGTTTATTAGTTCTACGTCAAAGCACCAAAATGTAATAAAATTTTGAAACTGAATTAACAAGCAGAACATGATTCAGTTCATCATTATTAGATGAAGCAACTAAAACATATGCATGTATCAACTTACAAACTATTACTTATTTCTTTTCTTCCTTTTCTTTTTAGTAAAAACCATAAACTGGAATTCATACCGATACAAACTACAATTCTCAGACATAAATTACATTTTTATTGCTACATTTCACTCTCCTCATAAGATAACAATACAGACCCCATCACATAGGCCGCAAATTTACAAGTCGTCGTTAAGAATAGTTGACAGCAACATTCCTTGCACAAATTCGGATCTTCTGCTCCTCTCCTCCTTGTCTTCAATTGACAGTGGAGGTGATTGTGGTTTTCTGCAACACATTTCCAGTTCAATTGGAGAAGAATTAGTATAAAAGGTCCCCATAGGACTATTAACCACTCGAGCATAATAATAAAACACTGAAACAAGAATATAAATAACTCTAACACATTGCAGAAGTATTTACTTAGTTTTAGGCCTAACAAATGTAAAGTGCGTACCAATCAGTCTAATTCATAAAGCTAAACGATTGACAAAATAAAGAACTAAAATACTTATCCCATGGACTTCTCTGTATATTCCAAGTGAACCCAATCCCCACACGTATAAAACATTCAAAATAATCATATGCTAACTTCTACACCATTTAAAATCAACTTTGATTATAAACATATGTAAACCACAAAACATCAAGCCTAACCCTGATTCAAAAACATTTTAAGAAAGGGAGACAAAATACCCTCCTGTCCTAAAGCAACCACCACCAGCTTCTCCCTCATTAATTAGACTTCTTTTTCAATCAATCAATGCACTTAAAATTTGAATTTATTTTGTATTCTAGTAACTGACATGTTTCTACCACGGTATCATTAGCCCCTATATGTGCCCGTAAAAGTAAAGTACTGATCTGTTATTTGTAGGTAAAAGGCACCAAGTCCCTTATGGTTAGGGACGCCACGTGTAAAATATTTCATGTCATATTTAACTTACATATTTTCGTATACACTAATGCTTTTTATCCCAGTAGCAAGTAGGGGATGCAAAATAAATATTCACCTTAGATAAAGAAGTACTGATCTGCTATTTAAGGTACGAGGCACAAAGTCCATGACCTGAGTTGGGACGCCAGTGCCATGTTGCAAAATATTTCATATCAAAGACACACAAACACACATAGAAGTGTACGTATGCTCGCTATCCTTTATCCATGTATATTGGGATGCAGTTGTAAATTAATACTAACATGCATACACATATATAAAGAAATCAATATATCCTACTTTATATGAAACATGGTTTAAAAAAATTCTGCCAATCTTAGTCTTGTTCTATTATTTAAACATAAACACCGGGTTTTAGAGCATATGATGCGTTTACCAATACACTTAGACTAAATGATCACGTAGCGTATACGGACACTGTTAGAGTTCGTCAACTAGATCCATCAACAAAGACTCATATATCAATGTTTAGCTTTCTCTTCAGGGAGAAGAGCAGAATACAAACAAGCTATCCCGTACGGAGAGGGATCCATTATAATGTTTGACCAATCAGTTCACTAGCTTTTAAGATCATTTTAGTTGAGATGAGTCGAAATCAAAAGACTCACAACTAAATCAACAGGGTAGAAAGATCAACTGGAAGAGTAACAGCTACTTTTACGTTGGGAATGGGGACCTCAGCTAAGCCATGTGTATTTTATAAAGAAATATATATTTTGTTAGAAAAATGTGCCTGTGTCACACTGCAGTCTATTTCGTATACGCATTGATAATTTCCATTTCTAACAATTTCCAGGTTGGAATTATTACATTACCAATATAAGGCAAAGGAAGAGCTTGGTGACATGTTCAAGAGTAGTACTTCAAATCATAAGATGGAACTCTGAATAAAAAAAGCTTCATATTGTGAAGCAAAACACAAGATTAATCCCCTTATCTAGAGGGCTATCAGAACAAGCAGGTGACACCACAATCGGGAACTTCTTTGAGATGATAGAAGAATTAGCAAATCCTTCTTGCCTAACACAGATGTAAGCATCTAATTCAGAACTGATGCAACAAGGATAGGAAAGTTAAAGGCTCTAATGGTGCGAAACTCATAGATTAAAGTGACCACTTGGAATGGACATAAAAGAAACGTATTTTGAATCAATGTAGGAACCTTCTAAGTATTCTCATAGGAAACACAGACAAGTAGCATGATCAATATGAAGTTCAAAGTTCTCATTTTGTTTTAACTTTTTAGAATAAAGAATCATCTTAATTCTAAACAGCTATATTCATTTTTTTGTCGCTGAACAAGTCCAATTTGATGATTTACAGTATGAGTAGATCGAAAAAAAGAGCATCGAAGAAGAATCAATATAACAATGGATGAGAGAAGTCGGACATCCTAGATAATTAGTACCTTCAATGTTCGCAAAAATAGCAGGGGAAAAGCTTCAAAGCAAACACCGCCCACACAATAGTCCAATGGAACTCAAGTTCTAATTGCTGAAGTTTATTAGAGACATATAACTTTTTTTTAAAGAGGGACATATAACTTTTGAAGTTAGGCAATAATAGAGAAAACCTAATAATCACTAATTTCCAGGGAATTAAGCAATCAGTTGAGAAATTTGGGATGTGAAAAGTCATGTGAATGTTTTTATATGTTAATTATTGGAAGCTATCAGAGAGCTTATATGGAGGCTGGAGATCCTTCTAAAAATGCTAAAGAAACAAGAAAAGTTAAGCAAAAGAAAAGGGATGAACAAGATGAGCAAAAAAACATGTGAAGCACATGAGTGTTTTGTAAAATTGATGATTGTAAACTGTCAATAGATCTCATATGAAGCTCCTTTTAGAAAGGCTAAGAATTAGAAAAATTGAGTAAGAAAGAGATGAACAAGATGATGTATGAGGTTTTTCAGATGAAATGAACAACGCTGGGCTTGACAAAGATTTGGGTTGTTGTCCAGGTATAGATGGCCTCTTAGAGAAATCCAAAGAAACCAAAGTTACAAAAAACTGACCATGCTACTTCTTAAAGTGAAAGCCCTTCCTACATAATTTGCCATAGTTGAATTACATGATAGCTTCATCAAAATCAGTTGTGGTCTGAATTGATGTTCAGCCAATTTTACAGAGGCTTCTGTTAAGTTCAGCTTCTGTTAAGTCTAGAAATGATTTAACTACACTCTGGTGTTTTGCCTAAGTAATATATGTAGAGATTCAACTGTTTTGTGTCTATCCGTATATTCAACAGTTCTCGAGTTACAATCTTTTTGAGCTGCTGTTGGATGACAATGCCTATACAGGCAGAAGTAGGGACGCAATTAAAGTGGTATCTGTTATTTGGCTTCAGATTAGTGTGGTGTTGTTAATACTTAATAGAGGTTTGCTCACTTGTATTCGTTCATGTATGCATTTATTGTGTGGTCTACCAACTTAATTGATCAAGATCTATATCCATTCATAGATTCAATTTTTCAATAAGTAATATATATCAAAATTCGGCCTTTCCAAAGAGATAGCTAGAAAGAATGCACATACTAAATCCACGTATCCAAAACATAAACAATGACCAGCTTAGCAATAACAATTAACTTGCCCTGCCATTTTGAGGTTACCACAGATCATGATGTTGCATCTTTAAAACAGAGAACTAAATAAGCCGGGGACTGTGAATGCTAAGTAACATGCATACATCATAGATCCTTATAAGCATCACATAAAATGCAAAAAACGTTGTGGTTTTGTATGTAAGAACTAAGAGAGGAAGCAAAGATAAACAAGGACTCGCTAAAACACATGGTGTAGTTCAAAGATAAACAAGGACTCGCTAAAACACATGTAGTTCATAAACAGACACACAGCATGAAATACAGATACTCGCATAATCCATGAGGCTAACACATATTTACATAGTAATCGCGCAAAAGTATCATACCTTTCTGAAGCCTTTTCACTAGTGCTTTTGGTTACAGCAACTGATTCAGTCAACGAGTTGGATTGAGTGCTTCCCAAATCTTCACCCATCGGCAAAATAAATGACGACAACAATGGGTCAGCTGCTACATTGGCTGGCTGAGCTAAATAAGAGGAACCTCCAAATAAGGACTGCAAATTTCCTTCTCGTAGTTCCCTCCTCAACAATGAAAGCGTTGACGCAGAACCAACTTTCCGACTTCTCCTCTTTTGTTGCATGTAAGTATATGTCAAGGATTCCCATTTTTAACCTCAACATCAAAAATCAGAGAAATATAATACAATATAAACAATTCTACATAAATAATCAGTCTCTTTTTATAAGATATTCCATTCCAATTTCTACTATTCTAGTTTGTCCCAAAAATACATCCAATTTTCAAGTCAACTGTTATATTCGACACATTTAACTTTATAATTGACTTCCCGATTAATAAAATCTACAATAAACGCACCTATCCTAAATAAAAGTTTTGTAAACTATGGGGTTTTTTTGTTGGCTTATTTACGAGGCTTATGAGCTTAAAAAGTTGAGCTTATGGCTTATTTAAGGTAACAAGCTCATAAGCCGGGTAAATAAGCTAACACAAAAACACCCTTAATCTAAAGAGTCAAGTAAGACTAAGCTAAAGACGTACGAAATACTAATTAAAAAAAGGATATCTTAAATACATTCCCATGCTGTAAGGTTATATGCGCAACCATATCCACCCCAACTCTCACCGCACAAACCGGACACACCTGCGAAATACGATTTCCACATCTCAAATGAATAAAAAGTAACCATATTTACAATACTTAGAAACGAATAAAAAAATTAATAAAAATACCCCATTTTTGGAATCCAGGTGATGATGATCATCAATATGACAACATAAACCGACAATATCGAAATAACCGGAACAAAACGGACAAGGAAACTCCTCCCTGATGACGTCATCATCCATTTCAATATCTTCAAATCCCATAAACATATCTATTCATTTCAGTTGAATTAATTAATCAATAATAATAAAAATAAAAACTTTATTAAATTAATCAATGATTATTATATATAAATTTATATACCTGATGAAGAAGAAGATGATCGGTGAGATTGAAGAGCGTATTGATAGCGTTTAGAGGTTGAAGATGATAAACGAGCAGCCCATGAATCAGAGTCCATTGTTTTTGTAAATTGAAATGAATTTGGAGTGTTTGGAATTAGGGTTTATTGTTTTATTATAGGGTTTGTTAATTTGATTTTGAAAAGGGTTGGATTGATGATTGATTTGGGGGTGAATTGGATTTGGGGGCGGTTTGTTTGTTTGGTTGTTGAAAGAGGAGAAGAAAAGTTTTTCAGGAGATTGGTTTTTGGTATTTAATCTCAGGAAAAGAAGAGTGAAGTCGGCCACTTTACCACTTCTTTTATATCTTTTCCATTTCTTCTTTTCCTAATTCTATTTATTTCTTTATCCTTAACTTTTAAGTAAGAAAAATTATCTTAATAATTTTATCTTGTATGAAAAATGCCAAAGTGTAATAATTTTTATTTATTTATTTTAATATATGAAAATATATCAAAATATCTTTACATACATGGGACAAGATTTGAATTGTACTTGATGCTTTGAAAGCTGTACAATGAAAGGGAATTGCCACTTGACACTTAGAAACGCCACTTGGCACTAACATGCTGACTGGATAAATCATGTAAACGCCACTTGGCATGCCACGGTGTCAATTTGCAGAATCCGGAAATTAAAAAATTTGCCACTTGTGGGAATCGAACCCTGGTCTATACTCTCATTCAACATGTTCTCAACCACTAGACCAAGTTGGTTTTTGTGTTAGATGCATACAATCCTAACATGTCATGCTTTAATCACTCTTCATTCTTCGTCTATTAAACACGGCAGGTTTGAAATTTGTATCACTTCCATAAACAAAAACCTAACTTTTCTCCTATGATTTCGGCTTTTTTGTGAAACTGAAATTTGACAATTCAGTCTGCATTTTCAAATTAGGTGCTCCTAAATCAATTATTCTTCAATATCAGTTAAACACTAATTCATCCCTCCCCAAATCACACGCATTTCATAAAAATTAAACACAAAACCATGAATCTAACCTAGAATGTAATGCACAATTTTATTAGATATCATCAAACACATCATCGTGAATCATCATAGTGAGTTTAAACACACGAAAATAAATAAAATTATTGCTTTTTTTATATTCGATTGATCAAGGTGATGTATCATCTTGTGTTTTTTTATTCTGAATCGCAAATGATTAGCAAATTGATGCGGTTGTTTTACATATGGAACGATCGCCAAATAGTTCTTGGAGATGGCAGTTTCAAATCAAATGTATGTAGTTCTTAACCTTTTTTGTTTACTTATTTTTCTTATGAACAATTCTCAATCAGAAAGGTTATACAAATTTAGTTACGACATCCATTGTTTGAGAAAATATCAAAACTTGAGTAACATTTTGATTGATCACTAACTGTTTGATAAAATTACAAAATGATGTTATCTACTTTTTGATATACGAGTACGTGGGTTAAATAAGTCACATGTTATCAAGCTAATTAGCGTGTTTGTTTAAATAATGATCCTATGTAGCACTAAAGTGTGGCATGATTGAAGCAACTTGAATATGATGAGGAAAGCGGTTGTAATATTTTCATATATTCATTATGGTTTGATGGTCCACAAGTTTTTAACTTCTAATTCTTAAGTATATTATTCATAAAATGAAGCAACTTGATTTTATGATTTAGGAAAAAATTACATGACAGGTCTACTAACTTCTAATCTGATAACTACTTATCTTTCATAATTGCTCCAGGTGAATGTTAATTGGTCAAGGGACAGTTCTAAAAGTTAATGAGAGGTATAGTCACTGTTGTATCTTTCTTTGATGTCAACTTAAATTGTGTTCTTTCGTTTGTATTTCAAGAGTATCCTTGGTATTTGTTAATTTTATTTAATTTGACATACTTAATTCATTGTGATTTGTTTGTTTTAGGGACTTACATTGATAACAAGTGCCTATTCACCAGTGATGTTTCCATTACAGGCCGTATCCTTGCTGGTATATGCCACACTGCTAAGATGGTTATGACTATTATTGTTCATAGGGACTATCTTCGTTATGTCAAGAACACCAGAGGTAAATGATATGGCAAGACTGTTACTATACGAGCCACGAAAAACTTTACTGTGGTATCTAATTATGTTTACATCGACTTGCTTTTTACAGACATGAGAAGAGACACCCCAACATCCCTGCTCACATCTCACCATGTTTCCGTGCAAAAGAGGGTGACCATGTCACCGTTGGCCGGTGCAGGTTTGTTTGTTTTTTTATTGCACATTTTATTTAGTGACTTATGATTCTGCTGATCTACAACATATGTTTTAGTATCGATAAACACTATATGGAGTTTGCAGACGAAGGGTTACGATCACTTTGATGCAACTTACCAAGTAATTTTTTTTTTAATCTTGAAATGTTACGGTGAATAAATTAATTGTCTTTTTTCATGAAACTTTTATTTGCATCTTTGGATGTCAATTGTCTAAATAAGACTCCTTCAAATTCCACATAACCAAGCATGACTGGTTTCTCTTGGCTCATTCAAAACCGGTGGCATATTATTGGTACGAATTTCTTTTTGGTCTTTCCATTGTCCCGTTCCTTCTATTTTTGTCAAACACAAGATTTTTTTTTAATGATACATGATCTAACTGCAGGTTGGACTTTATTTCTATGATATATTCTGGGTGTTTTTTTTACCCCAGTGATGGTTAGTGTCGCCAAATCTTTTTATGCTCCTATTAAGGCAGTGTATGAATTTTTCTTTAAATTGGGTGGTTTGTGTACCATATTTTGAGATTGTTATCTCACACAACGTTTTTAATCCTTCTCCAGCTTCTTTTCCCAACAAGAGTCGTTGCACGGCCATATTCTATGCTTGGTTTAAGCGACATTGTAATTCCAGGTATGGCATTGTTAGTGGGCGAGATACACCATGTTACTACTTCAACATATTGTGTTTTGGCCATTTCTTGGGAATTTTTTTTCAATATGTAACTTTTATCATTTTTTGGATGTTGTATTTACATATATATATATATATATATATATATATATATATATATATATATATATATATATATATATATATATATATATATGTTGGCCAACAGTAATTTTTGGAGCATTGGCACTGAGGTTTGATTTGTCAAGAGGGAGTAAGAGTAATTACTTTAAAAGTGCGTGTTAATACAAATATCGCCTAAAAACGTTATTTATATTTTACGATCTTTGCTAAGTTTTGTTAATGACAAAGTATGAACTTTAGCTAAGAGTAAATCATCACTTTGAGTGTTTAAGTCTTGTTTAACTAATGTTTACATTTCCTTTTAAACTAAACATTGTTTTTATTTCTTAAATTAGAAAGTGTCTTGTCACATCACACTTATTTCTTAAAATAGAATTGTCACATCATATTTATGGCAAGTTTTGTCTATATGTATTTATGGTAAGAAATGTGTTTGACTTGCTTTGGTGTGGCTTACAAGTTTTGTGTTTGACTTGATTTAAGTGATGTGACATTGTTTGGTTGCTAGGTGTTATGAGACAAGACCTTGTTTGGTTTGAAGAGTTATTGTAAAAACCTACTGCAGACCCGGCGGTACCCTGGGAGTACACGGGCGGAACCCATCTGAGGGTTCCGCCTGATCCGCCAGACATGCAGAATAGTTTGCTATAAGTACCAAACCATTTGTTTGTTTTGTGTAACCCTTTAGGACTTATTCTCACATATTCTCTCAACTAACTCAGTAACCCTTGACTTGTGTGATTCTCTTATGTAGCAAGGAACTCCACAAGATCATTCAAGAAGTTGCAAGCTTCAACTCTAAAGTTGCAAGTCTTGGTAGCTTGGTCATGTATAAGCTTTGGTAGTTTATACTTCATGTGTGTTATGTATGTAGAAGTTATAGGTTAGTATTTTAGGCCTCAAAATACGTAGTGTGTTGGGAGTTGTTGTACCCTAGTAAAAGAACTAACGGGAGTGGTTGTACCCTTGGTAAAGAACTCGACATCTAGCTTTGTATTGGTAAAAGTGTAAGCGACGAATGGGAGTGGTTGTACCCTTGTAAAAGAACTCGACATCTAGCTTTGTGTCGGTAAAAGTATAAGCGACGTGTAAGGTTTTCTCCACCGGTGAAAGGAGCTTGTTGATTAGTGTTTATAACTCTCGAGTTGGAAACTCGGGGCGTGGATGTAGGGCAAGGAAAAAGAATCCTTGTAGCCGAACCACGATAAACTATCGTGTTGTGGTTTGATTGTTTCTTTCTCTATCTTTGCTTATTATATGTTGTTGTTTAGTTAGAATTGTTGATCACATATAAAGCTTTTCAAAGAACCAAAATAAGTAAAATTGCTCTTATATCTTTAAACATAAGTAAAGCTTTTCAAAGAACTAAACAAGCAAAGTTAGGATCATTACAAGTAAAGCTTTTCAAAGTATGAAACAAGTTAAGTTAGAATTGTTATCCACATGAAAAGTCTTTTCAAAGAATCAAACATATTAAGTTGTGTTTATATCTTGAACCAAACGTCAAGTTCTCAAAGGTTATTTAAGCTAAAAAGGATTTAAAAAAAAGCGGTAAACTATTCAACCCCCCCTTCTAGTTTTCCACAATTGGTATCAGAGCTACGTTACTCAAGATCTTTAAAATAGAATGTATTTTAAAACTTGGATCGATCCATGGATTTTGAAAATCTCAAAGAAGGGCAACCTATTAAAAACCAACCGCTATTTGAAAAAGAAAACTTACTTGAATGGAAAAGTAATTTTGAAAACTATGTGAAATCAATTGATCAAGATCTTTGGCATATTATTTCTTTTGGTAATTTCAAACCAAAGAAAACAAGTTTTGAAAACCAAGATAACTATCTTAAACTTGATAAAAACACTAAAGCTAAAACAATGCTTTACAAAGCTTTAGTACCAAATATGAAAGAATGTATTTTTGTCAAAAGGCTAATGATGTTTGGAAAAATATGGTAAACTTTCATCAAGGAATATGGAAAGTCAAAGATGATCAATTTGATCTTACATATGAATTAGAAGTTTTAGAAAAACTAATTGATAGACACTTAGTAGAAGTTAATACATGTGCTACTAGTTTAAATGTTTTAAATGAAGGTACAAGTGAAGATGAATACGTGTGTTTTGATGAACCTGCTTGCGTATCTTGGAATGTAATGGATGTTGACGAAGACAATGATCCGGTAGTTTATTGTCAACTTATTGATACAACAAGCAAGGTGTAAGTTAAGGTGATTACTCGTGTCAAGCTCGTAGTAGTCTTGCTTGCGATTCATGGAATAACTCGGATGAAGATGAAGTCAATCATCCGGTTTGTGATTCTAAACTAGTTAAAACATCAAGCAAGGTACACTTTGAAACCAAACTCTTTTGCTTTGATTAATTTATCCTAGAGTTTTCTAAACTAGAAAATGAGTCTAAACATTTGTGCAACATGGACCTAAAAGCTATCTTCAAGAATGAGTCTTCAAAATCGCTTAAGAATATCTTTGAAAAGGAAATCTTATTAGAAGATAAAATGTCTAGAATTAAGAGTAATGTTGAAATTAATCTAGAATGTAAATTATGTCTAGATTACAAACATGGGATTAAAATGCAAAATGAGAAAGAAAAAATTATTAGTTAAATTTGATGAAAGCTCAAATCTCTTGAAAGATTGTTGAAGAGTCAAAGGTTGTTTAAAGATAAAACCGGATTAGGATTTAACTCAAAATCACCATTAACTAATAAAATAAAGCAAGTAAAATTTGTCTAACCTAGAAGAGAGATTTAAAGATTATTCTATCTCTAATAGAAACTCATGATAAAAGAATTAAGATTATCATACTCTATGCTTTTATATGATTGTCTAACCTTCTTGGATACATGAGTTATTGTGTTTCAAAGCATGTCGTCAAACCAAGTTTTTACGCATAATGCTTATCCGCTTGATAGCATCTCTATGCAATTTAAAAGGTACGCATTACTTAAACTTGACTTTGGTTATATCTTGTCTCTAGCAATATGTGTTCAAATATGTGTTATTTGTAATACTCTAGAGTGTTTACCTGCTATTTGTAAATAACTAAGATTAGATTCTATGCAACAAGAAATTTAGTCTTTAGTACTAGTAGGAGATATAAGGTGTTTTGGTTATTTAACCATCAAGAGATAAACACGAAAAACTCTTGAGTATGTCTCACTCGACCCTTGCTTACATATGAGCTAACTAAGAATTTCCTAAGTGTTAAAATGTCTAACACTTTTGTGATGCTTGCAAAACAAACCTTGTTAAACAATTTTCTCAAACATCATACTTTGAGTCTTTAATTGTGTCTTTATTCAATCACTCCTTTATGATAATCTCACATAAAACACACAAGGTAAAATAAATCACATTAGCATATATTAGGATGTGTGAAAGAAAATAAGTTTTCAACATCTAGGATTTACACATCAAATGTGACACATAGTCTAATGATGTTGTACCTCTTGGACTTTTTAAAAATAAATAGAGTTCATAGTGTCTTAAGTAAGAAAACCTAAAGAGTCGAGGAGTCGTTGAATATGACATTTAACGAGTGATCTCCTCCTTCTATGATATCATCTTTGGTAGATGATAACTTAGTCGAAAGTCCAATGATGGCAAGACAAGCATGGAGTAAAAGTACAAAACAACATCTTCTCACCTTGAGTTAAACATTAAATCAAGTAAAATTGACATAAGTTATAAAACTTGATTTATAGGTCATTAGTTGTGTCTAAACAAATTCAACAAAAACATTTTTTTGGAATTTAGAATAAAACAAATAGTGAAACGAAGTTGATATTTCAAAGTAATCAAGTGAGTATAGTGTCAATATTTGAAAGACCTTTTGATAATAAAAGCAAGCCACAAAAGCAAGGTATTTTAACTTAAAGACATTCCTAGTTGCTCTCTTGTTCTCAATGGTTAAGTTATTGATGACCTATCAAGAATGAGATTAGTAAATCCGTAGGTAAAACTAAACGTAGAGAAATGTTTGGAAGACTACTTGTTCTCATAACATTTAGATTCAACATTATGTTTAGCTTTTGTCTATGTGCTCGTGTTAACGAAGATCCTTAAACAACTCGTTAGTTGAGCCTAGTTGGATACATCATAAGGTACTACACAACTAGGATTATGGTCTCCCAAAAGAACGGGAATAGAAACCATAGTGTATGTCAAATGGAATTATGTCGGTAATAAGTTGATAAGAAAAGCACAAGTGGTACTTGCACTTTTATACTTACTTACCCAATGATTCTCCAAAACGTGTAAGATTCTCAAATTAGTATCAGATGGAGAAGTACATCAACAAGCTCCGCTTGAACAAGCAAACTCGCATCAACAACGGAATTCATCTTATCAACATTGTTATACCTTCAACAAAGGAAGCATCGACTTCAGCGACAATTCAATCCATTATGTTCTTAATTGAAATATTGTGTTCCATCATCATCGTCTTGGTAAAAATGTTCATTGAGGAACATCTTAACTAAGAAAGTCTTATACGTTAACCATTCTATCAACGTTTTCACAAAACCTCTTGAATGAGAAGCATTCATCATCCCTAGGCTTAGTCAAGGACTCATAAGATCTAAAACCTTAGTTTTGAACATTAGGATAAAACCACAAAAATCAAGACAATTCCTTTTGAGTTTTCCCTGCAGATCCCACGGCACCCTCAGACCATACGGGCGGAACCCACTTTTTGGTTCCGCCTGGTCCTCCAAAGCCACAAAATGTTTTATTTAAGTTCAAAACCAAACACCTCTTTACTCACAACTCCAACTTACCATCAGCCCATAAGATTCACAAAATGAGCAAAACTTCAATCATTTTCCTCATAACCTTTCATCACCCAAACCTCAAACAAGCAATGTGAAATGAGAAACCGAGTTATCCTTTGTCCTATCAATATCGAGTCATCCACCATTTCAATATCGAGTTATCCTTTGTCCTATCAATATCGAGTCATCCACCATTTCCATGCCCTCAAAGAAACCAAGAGTCAATATCATCTTCACCAATAACTCCACCTAGTCATCTTCACAAGAAGATTCCACAAGGTAACCAAACAAGTGTGTCATCCCCACTATAACCTAACCTATTAAGATTAAACCACCTTTCATGATACATAAACCTATGTTCACCTTTGTGTCGCTCTTTGAAACAAAAGGCTATTGTCATATCCATACTCTCATTAACATATTTGTCTATGTCTTCAAAAGTCAAGTGAATTTCATTATGAAATGCGTCTCTTCCACTTTTTAGCAAGTGAAGAACACAAAGAAGATATCCAAGCTTTAAGTGTTGTCAAACAATCACCACCTCAATTCACATATCCACTCTCGGTCGTCACCCATACCTTACCACCGTTCACCACATTGTTAAAACAAATAAAAAACGTCATTGAAACATCACTTGCATTACAAAACATTTTTAAGCATCAAAATGAGTCAAGTCAACCGCACCTCCACATTGTTTTCATATAGGCACACACTAGAACATACACATTACAATAGTCATTTACTTAAATGTGAAATTTTGATTTTCTAGGAATCATCATGCCTCCTCTAACTCACTACGACCACAAGGACACCATCAAGTACCTACCCAAACACCACAAAACCAAAGGTCTCACTCAATCTCAAATCGTTGTCTTCAAAGCCTTAGAAAAACGATATGTCCCTAAGGGTAGAACCATTGATCCATCCTTCTTAGAAGGTACAAACCTCTACACGGAATTTGCCACAATCAACTTTGAGTGTCTCTTAGAAATCTACGAGCCTATTTGTTCTAGGTTTATTTTAGAATTCTATGAATCCATCACCCTCTCCAAGGATGAGTATGGTCGCTTGTCTATTAACTTTAGGGCTAGTAGTCATCAATACTCCTTCAACCTCGAGGAGTTTGCTCAAATCCTAGGTGTCCCAAACCATGGTAGTTGCATCTACTCCGACTTGCACTTCCTCTCAACTCTTGACACACTCTTTGACCGCATCTATCCCTATGATACCCCTCTTGTGTCCAAAGATGAACTTCGTGACCACCTCTTCATTAGGACCACCAACACTAGAAGAACTAGAACCGGAAATGAGGTCATCAAGGACCTATATGGAATGGAATTCAATGAACTCAAGCCCCAATTCAAGGAATGGGAAGAACTCCTTAGAGTCAATGAAATTAGCACCATAGGAAACCGGGATCACATCAATGTTTGCCTTCGCTACATGTTCTACTCCTTGTCCGTTAGACAACCCTTCAACCTTGCCTACTCATGATCAAGAAAATGACCGACATTCCCGTGCAAGGCACAACATCTATGCCATATGAAATACTCTTGACCGGTCTCTTTAGGTTCATCTCTCCCATTCCATCAACTCCTAGAGGTCTTCACCTAGACTACTCTCTTATTTCACACTCTTTTGTCCCACTAAGTGATAGGAGAACCTACAAAGCCCAAGGTAAACATTTTCCAATTCTAGGCTTTGCCCAACTCTAGGCTCCCACATCTAGAATACATTTTCCAACTTTCGGATATTCCAAAATGTATCCGAAGAGTTCAAGCAAACCAAAGGAATTTTCAAGTGCTTTGGAAAGTACATAAGCAAGCTCAATAAGAGGATAGACCGGTTTTTGAGACGGTTAAGGAGTGTTTGGCTTAAGAATGCTTTAGAATCGTCTTTGTGTTAAAACTACGCGAATTATGTGTTTTTCACTTTCATGGTCTATTATGTTTGTATGAACTTGTATGCATAATGACAATGTTTAAGGTGTTTGTCATTTTTTTCTATGCTTATGGCAATTCTTACTAAGTATAGTAAAATCCTCGACCTCAAGGTCAAAGTCCCATGATATGTATGTTTACATGTCTATTTTTTGCATTGCCTAACCAGAAATACCTTATCTCTTTGATTTTAGGAGTTTTCAAAAATTTTGAAAATCGTCTCGCGGGTCAAAAACGCGGACTGCCTAATTTTTTACCCCTGGCGGTACCCAAAATTGGGGTCCACCAGTGTATTTTCTGGGAATTCCATAAATAGCCCAACGGACCAGGCGGTACCCTCAAATGGGTTCCGCCAGTGTCTTCTGAGGGTTCCGCCAGACACCTGCAGAAAATTCTTCCATTTTTCTTAAGTCCAAAACTTGTAATGTGTCAAAACCATTATCCTAAGTGAGAAACATCTTCCATTAACTCCAATAACCATATTAGAACAACTCTCACTCACTAAAACAATTAGAAAGCCACTTCCCTCCAAAAATTCAAATTCAAACATAACTAACCCAAGGAGCCCTTTTAAAGGATCCTTCAAACTATTGAAACATTTTCAACCAAATAACATCCCATGATCACAAAGCATTGAGTGCATATGTTGATCTTTCACTCCATCCTATTCCATTGAATTAACATTAAATGATGTGACATGGTCATGAAAATCATTTGAAACCTCATTCTTTGAATGGTAGAACATCAAATCCAAACACCCATTTCAACACCTTTTCAACCTTATAAATTTGAAAGTTTTGCAACAATTCAAATCACACCATAACCATCAAAATCCTTCTTAAAAAAACCACTAGGATTAGTGTCAAACCTTGTTGCTTCAACAAAACCGTCAAGTCAAGCTCATCATCTTCAAGTGATGCTTCGCTTAACATTTCTTCACCTATCCAAGATTTCCTTAACCTCACTACCTCAACACCATCCTCAACACATTTCAATACCAATGTGATCACTATTCAAGATTTGCTTAATCTTGCTACTTCAACACTTACACCAATGGAACTTTTCCATACACCACCAACATCACCACATCCACTATTGGAAACTTTTGAAAACCTATCACCTAAACCATCAAGCCCTCCATCATTGTCACCTTTTAACACCATTGCCGAAACGGAAACCCAACAACAACCAATATTTCAACCAAACGAGTCATTGGATGATGCACCTCATCCACCGTCATTGCTTGAGAGTTTGGCCTACCTTTATGCTAAATCCTCAATTTTTCCAAATGGTCAAGGTCATACACACCTACAATCATTTGTGTTTCACCCCATTCACAAAAACCTTCATGGTAACCATTTACAAATAACCAAGCCTACACCATTTTGTTCAAACAACAACCACCACAACAACAATAACTACCACTACCACAAGAACCTTCCCAACACATTGAATCTCTATTTTCTTCGTATAAGAAAATAAAAGTATCTCAATGATCTTCCACCAAGACCAACAACAACCACCACAACAACAATAACTACCACTACCACAAGAACCTTCCCAACACTTTGAATCTCTATTTTCTTCGTATAAGAAAATAAAAGCATCTCAATGATCTTCCACCAAGACCAACAACAACCACCACCTTTCACAAATGAATAACCAAGGTCATTGCTTAACCAAAATGAGTCTTTCGACCACAACCAACCACCACAACAAGAGTATCATCACCCAAAACCATTTTTGCTTCACCCTATCCAATAAAATGAGGTTTATCCTAAACCACATTGTGGAACGTCTCAAGTTTAGAGTCTCCAAAATGAAATAAAACCGTTTCTTTTGGAAAATGTTGCTCATTAAAACCAACAAACCAAGTTTAGAGTACCAACACCACCTCAAGTTTAGAGTCTCCAAAATGAAACAAAACCGTTTCTTTTGGAAAATGTTTCCCATTTAAACCAACAAACCAAAACCCGTGTCACCCTCTTAACCTTCAAAATAAAGCCCGCTACAGCCACAACCCACATTTTCTTCCTTAAACAACCTTAGCCTTGTTTTTGGAAAATGTTTCTCACAAAGGAAAATGATGATTTCCTTGTAGCTTTTTATGGTCGTAGCTTATTTGTAGCTATTTCTTTATTTCTAGAGGTAGGATAGTGTAACCAAAATTTCTTGTCTTTGACTTTTTAAGAAGTCTAAATTTTATATGAAATGAATTTCATTACACTACAAGGTTTTCTTTGTTTGTTGACCATTTAGGTATGATATGTGAACTATACCTTGTTATGGTACCATACATAAATCTTGTGCTTTAGAAACTAACCTCTCTTTTTGTAGGTTCATTATCCATGTTTTCCTTCCTTGATACTCCATTTAGGGGAGTAATATTCAAGGGGGAGCATGAGTGTTGTACTATTTCACTTCACAACTCTTAGTTGTGTTTTAACATGAAACACTTTCATGACTTATCTTGTGCGGAAACTAACTTTTCTTTTGTATGTTCAAAATCCATGTCTCCGCTCTTGGCACTCTATTTAGGGGGAGTATCGTCCAAGGGGGAGCATGGTCATTATTCCGCTTCGCTTCTCTATTTTTTGTTTCGACAAAAAGGGGGAGATTTTATATTAAACTTGTTCAACTTTTGATATTTCCGCTTCGCTAACTCTTTGCAAAAACAAGTTTTAATACTAACTTTATAAGACTTAACACTAAATCTTATGGCTTACTTTTAAATAAAGTTTATGTTTTGTCATCAACAAAAAGGGGGAGATTGTTAATACAAATATCGCCTAAAAACGTTATTTATATTTTACGATCTTTGCTAAGTTTTGTTAATGACAAAGTATGAACTTTAGCTAAGAGTAAATCATCACTTTGAGTGTTTAAGTCTTGTTTAACTAATGTTTACATTTCCTTTTAAACTAAACATTGTTTTTATTTCTTAAATTAGAAAGTGTCTTGTCACATCACACTTATTTCTTAAAATAGAATTGTCACATCATATTTATGGCAAGTTTTGTCTATATGTATTTATGGTAAGAAATGTGTTTGACTTGCTTTGGTGTGGCTTACAAGTTTTGTGTTTGACTTGATTTAAGTGATGTGACATTGTTTGGTTGCTAGGTGTTATGAGACAAGACCTTGTTTGGTTTGAAGAGTTATTGTAAAAACCTACTGCAGACCCGGCGGTACCCTGGGAGTACACGGGCGGAACCCATCTGAGGGTTCCGCCTGATCCGCCAGACATGCAGAATAGTTTGCTATAAGTACCAAACCATTTGTTTGTTTTGTGTAACCCTTTAGGACTTATTCTCACATATTCTCTCAACTAACTCAGTAACCCTTGACTTGTGTGATTCTCTTATGTAGCAAGGAACTCCACAAGATCATTCAAGAAGTTGCAAGCTTCAACTCTAAAGTTGCAAGTCTTGGTAGCTTGGTCATGTATAAGCTTTGGTAGTTTATACTTCATGTGTGTTATGTATGTAGAAGTTATAGGTTAGTATTTTAGGCCTCAGAATACGTAGTGTGTTGGGAGTTGTTGTACCCTAGTAAAAGAACTAACGGGAGTGGTTGTACCCTTGGTAAAGAACTCGACATCTAGCTTTGTGTCGGTAAAAGTGTAAGCGACGAATGGGAGTGGTTGTACCCTTGTAAAAGAACTCGACATCTAGCTTTGTGTCGGTAAAAGTATAAGCGACGTGTAAGGTTTTCTCCGCCGGTGAAAGGAGCTTGTTGATTAGTGTTTATAACTCTCGAGTTGGAAACTGTAAGGAATTTTGGAAGATACTACTGATGAAGTTCTCCTGACAGGATTCTGCTGAAGCTATAGATGGTTTCTGCTGATATAGAGTTCCTGCTGAAGACTTATTTCTACGGATATTATTAATCCGTATCTTTAGTATTTATTTGTTAAGATATGCATGAACTATATTAGGTAGTGATATGTATTGATTTAATATTGATTGTCTATTAGGGTTCCTTATGCTTATAAAAGGAACATAGTTTTATTGTTTTGATGAGATCTTTAAAACACTTTCAATAAAGAGGAATAGAGATCCATAGAGGATCATTGTTATTAGAAAAACATTGTGAAACTTTGATTGTGATTAATCATTATTCCGCTGTGCAAATAATCATTGTTTCTATTATCCTAGATTGGGCTTAAACGATCTTAACAATTGGTATCAGAGCGGGGGCTCTTGATATCTAGGGTTCATCAAGGTTTTCATTGTTGCAAAGGAGCAGATCGGATCTTTCTGAATTTGATTTTTATGTGACGAAAAAGGTACGGGCATATTCAATTTAATTATTTTATTGCTGATATTCGGTGGATTCAATAACCTCGTACTGCATTTAATTGTTGTGATTGTGGGTCGAATTTAATGAGTTGATTATTGATGATTAATAAATTACAAATCTCGTACCTCTTTATTGCTGATTCACAAAACAATTAATTGTCGGTGGTATATTGGATTAAAAGACGTTTGTCATCTGGTGCTTAATTTAAACCTCGTACGAATCAAAGGTGATTGGTTGCCGTGATTCACAAAGTTAATAATTTTAATTGTGGGACATCATCATCACGTGAGGCTAGTATCAATAAAAATTAGTTTGTCGTATTCTAGTTTAATGTGACTTGTCCGGTTGCTGTTTTCTTCATTTATTAAGGGGACAGTGGAATTTATATTGTTTTTGGAACTGTGTTTGTTATTTATCTGCACGTGAACTATTTAAGGTTTGATTGATAAGATCTATCGCTTTCAATATTGTTGCTGCTGTGTTTATTCAACGTGGGTAAGTAGCAGGGTTTCTAAAGATTATAAGCTGGTCTCAATAAAGGTTTGTCGTGTACTCATTAAGTTTGTCACCTACTGGTATTTTGTTAATTGATTTGAAGTGGGGCCGTGTTATCAATTGGTGGGACTGGACTCATAAGTGGGTCAATAGCTGATTGTCAGTAGGTTGGACGCTTGATTCTGCTGTTGAGGTTGTATTTTAGTTGGTTATTTGTTTCTGCGGTTGCTATGAGATACTGCTGATCGAATTAATTCTGCTGCTGCACTACTGCTGAATATAATTGTTCCTACTGATCTCGGTTACTGTTGATCGTTCGTTCCTGCTGATTTCACTTGTCTCTGCTGCTCATTAGTTTAATGGCAAACATATTCACGACTGTCGTTCCTCAGGTACATACTTGCTCTTTTGAATGTGATGTTAAATATAATGAGCTTATGCAAGAGTGTGATAAATATAAAACTCATTATAATCGTTGCTATGTTAGTGACCTGTCTAAAGGAGAAGCACTTAAAACCTTAGAAAATCAAAAGGTTTGGTTTCAAAGGAATCAACTTGCTTATGAAGAGAAGATAAGAGTGTTGGAAAGAGATTTAAAATGTGCTAATGATGAGTTAACATGGACTAAGAAAGTAAATGCTAAATTAGATTTAGAGAAACAAGAGGTGCAAGATAGGCTTGATAAAGAAGTGGCTAGGCATAAAGAATGGTTAATGTCAGGTGATAAATTAGCTAGTTGTTTATATGGTAGCCAAGCTGTAAACTCAGGGATAGGGTTAGGCTTTAAAAAATATGTTGGTTTAGAGGCAAGGAATGATGTGGGTAAATCTACACCAGCAGGCTTAGCAAATTATATTAAAGAAGGTAAATTACATGCTGTGCCTGGACCTATTAGAGGTGAGTTTATGCCTAGCTCTCCTCAAAAAGACTTTGATGGATCACACCATCTATATGGCAAAAGGTCAAGTGACTTGCCAGACCCTGATTGTAAGTCTACTGATTATGCATCATGTGATTCAAGTGACAAGTCTTCCAAGGTCAATGTCCCTGTCCCTATTGTTGTTAGTGTCAAAAGCTCAGAGTCCACCTCAACTGAGTCTACCTCCTTTACTCCTACTTCTAGTGTTTCTACTTCCAAGAGTAAAGTTGAGATTGAATCCAAAGTTAAGGCACCCAAGCAAGAACCCATTGTTGTTCAAGATTTACCTAGTTTCACTAGTAATAAATCTGATAAGAATACATACAATTCTAGGACTTCTTGTAACAAGAATGGTTGTTTTCATAAAAAGGCAAGTAATGTTAAAAAGAAATCTTGTTTTGTGTGTGGTAGTAAGTATCATCTTATTAAAGACTCTGATTACCATGAGAAAAGAATGGGTGTGTGTGCTGACCAAAAGAGATCTAGACCAATGTGGACCAATGTTAATGCTATTCCCCCATATGTTCCACAAGCAACACATAAAACCAGCAGACCCAAATCTGCTGGTAAACCAGTTTCTACTGGTAGACCTTTTCCTGCCGGTTGGAAAAGACATGTTGCTAGACCATTCTACATACCTACTAGCACTTACTTTCAGAATGGTTTTTGGCCTAGTTATTTTGACCCAATGTATATGGGGTGGGGGACCAGATGGGATAATGGTGTTAAGCCCTCAACAGGTTGTTCTTGGACACATAAGAGGAAAGGTTCATACTGGGTACCCAAGAACAAAAGTTCTTGTCAGGTGCACTGATTGAGGGGAGGCATAAGCCTAAGAGGAGGCTTATTGTTGTATTTTATGTATACTAACCATTTTGCAGCTGTTGAATCCTCATACGCCTAAGGGGAGGCTTAGTGTTTCTACTGACACTACATGTTTCTTTGGTTCCTGCTGATTGATGGTATATTTTATATATTTCCTATTTCTATTTGTTTCTTTCTTTTATTCAGTTATAAAAAAAATAAATAAATAAATAAATAAATAAAATAATAATAATTAATATATATATATATATATATATATATATATATATATATATATATATATATATATAAATAAATAAATAAATAAATAAATAATAATAAATAAAAAAATAAAATAAATAAATAAATAAAAAAAATTGTCTAGTATTTTGTTGTATACTTTTTATTTTCTTTCCAGTTTTAGTTAAAAAAAAAAAAAAAAAAAAAAAAAAAAAAAAAAAAAACATATTTGTATAGTTTTGTGTATGTTGTATGCAGGTTTGGTGTTGATTCTTATCACACTCTTTCTGGTCATCAACTTGCCTGATGTTGGCTATTCCATCAAAAAGTTGGCTAGTCCAAAGGGTACAGCTTTGGTAAAGACTCATCAAATCTGTTGATAGCTGTAATGGTTTGCTCAAAATCATAGGGTTTTCAACTCACCCATGCTTTGTTGCTGAGTAGTTGAAATGGTTGTCAATTGACCATGGATTTTTCCTTTATGGATTCCAAATAATTGGCTAGCCTACATGTATATGGCTTGTGGTAAAAGCTGTGGAACACCATATTTGGTATTCAATTGACCAAGATGATAATTCATCAATAATTGACTAGTCCTGAGCAAACGGCTACAGGTAAAGACATATCAAATCCGTTTATAGCTGATGATTTGCTAAAAATCATGTGGTTATCAGTGTACCTTTGAACACTTGGCTACTCCAGTAGTGATGGCTATTGGTAAAGAGACATCAAATCCATTATTTTCAATGATTCGCCTCTCACAGGAGTTTACACACCTGGATGTGATGAGAATAGTATGAAACTTATATGTTTTGATGTACATTTAGTCTTGTGTTGCTGCAAAGAATGGTGCTTTTCAATTGTTTGCTGATCATAGAGATTTTATTTAGATTCTTTGCTGCTGATGTTTGTGTTATTGGCGATCTATCATGGAATCTTGAACTTAACCATGTCAAATTCAAGATTAGGGGAGGATTGTAAGGAATTTTGGAAGATACTACTGATGAAGTTCTCCTGACAGTATTCTGCTGAAGCTATAGATGGTTTCTGCTGATATAGAGTTCCTGCTGAAGACTTATTTCTACGGATATTATTAATCCGTATCTTTAGTATTTATTTGTTAAGATATGCATGAACTATATTAGGTAGTGATATGTATTGATTTAATATTGATTGTCTATTAGGGTTCCTTATGCTTATAAAAGGAACATAGTTTTATTGTTTTGATGAGATCTTTAAAACACTTTCAATAAAGAGGAATAGAGATCCATAGAGGATCATTGTTATTAGAAAAACCTTGTGAAACTTTGATTGTGATTAATCATTATTCCGCTGTGCAAATAATCATTGTTTCTATTATCCTAGATTGGGCTTAAACGATCTTAACAGAAACTCGGGGCGTGGATGTAGGGCAAGGAAAAAGAGTCCTTGTAGCCGAACCACGATAAACTATCATGTTGTGGTTTGATTGTTTCTTTCTCTATCTTTGCTTATTATATGTTGTTGTTTAGTTAGAATTGTTGATCACATATAAAGCTTTTCAAAGAACCAAAACAAGTAAAGTTGTTCTTATATCTTTAAACACCAGTAAAGCTTTTCAAAGAACTAAACAAGCAAAGTTAGGATCATTACAAGTAAAGCTTTTCAAAGTATGAAACAAGTTAAGTTAGAATTGTTATCCACATGAAAAGTCTTTTCAAAGAATCAAACATATTAAGTTGTGTTTATATCTTTAACCAAACGTCAAGTTCTCAAAGGTTATTTAAGCTAAAAAGGATTTAAAAAAAGCAGTAAACTATTCAACCCCCCTTCTAGTTTTCCACAATGCATAATTCTTACAATTGTTATCATGAACTGGTTTCAACCTACATAGGTCGGTGATTGCATTTGTAAACATATACTATCTTTTAAATGATGCCATGAGTTTCTTTTTTAAATAATGCATGTAATCTGATGTTGGTTTTGTTTTCAGCCCGCTCTGTTATACATTGTACCAGTTGTTATCGGGTTCTTGGCTGCTCATTTCATATGGAATGGGGAGGTGAAACACGTAAGACTTGATGTCTACATGAAAATTGTCTTCTAGCATTTGTTTTCGGATAATGTGTAGTAGTGGTGGCAACATGGGTTCAGGTCAAAAGACGTCTTTGATATTATTATATAAATCAAGGGTTATGAATAAAAAACATTAGTATATCAGGTTATAAGCAGAAATACACTTTCGGCTACTTCCTGACATCATTGAATTGTTATACACCGGTTTGACTTATTATTGATAAAATACAACACAAAAGTTGACCTATACCTAAGTAAATGATGGTATTGGCCTTGACAATTATTGGAGTTTGATGAGTCTAAAATAGCTGCTTCCGGTGATGGTGATGCCGATGAGACTACAAGCAAGAAAGTAGAGTAAGAGATGAAATTTAGCTTACAAAATAGAGCTAGAAGGAACTATGGTTCTTATTTTCTTTTTTACTTCTTGATAACTCCAAACTTTTTGGTTAACTCATGCTATAGATTTTGTAGTTAAATCTTTCTTTTGGCATCGTAGAGTTAAACTCTAATCCAAGTTGGCAGGTTGAGCACAAGATAAGTCAAGATATTTATTGCAAGGTGAAGTGGAATTGATGGTGAGCGCTCATGAAGTTTGACATGAATATGAGAAACATATTACCTGTTAGGCTAGGCTGGTACCCAATCGTTCCGCCATATTGTGCGTCTCATAAAAAGGTGTTATTTTGATTTGGATAATGTAGGCGGTCTAATATGGGTTAGCAATTGGCATGCTTTGCAGGTTGTTGCTTATACTTTTTTAGTTTAACTATTCAGTGACTACATGCTCTCATCCAAGACCTCAACGCTTGAATGTGATTTAGAGTCCTTTTCACCATCAGATGTTCGTGAGTTTGCTATGTTGCAGGTATGGTTTATTTCAAGAATACCAACATTTACTTTTAAGAGAAACACTATTCTTATAACGATAATATAATTAATGTGTGCCAGGCTGATTAAGTCTTGGTTGACAATCTAAAGAAAATGGCTTAAGCTTATTTGGACCTCTCTTAATAATGGTTGTTGCTGACCATTATAAACACGCCGACAGAAACATGCAAAGTAAGCCTTCTGTGATATACCACTAACTTTTTGTTATAGTTTTTAATCAAGACACAAATTTTACTATAAATTTCTGATTACTTATGAATTAATGAACTTTTAAAGAAAGAGCTAATTTTAGAATAGTTAAAAGCTTGATAGTTATTTGTTTGGTTAGGCATATATTAGGTAGCTGTTAATTATTGCAACTGTGTTTTGATAGTTTGTTACGAGTATAGCAATATGTGATTTGATCTACTATGATTTTCGTGCATAACTTATGGATATTCTGAAACTATTTATAGTTGATAACAGGTGGAGAGCCAAATTGTAATAGTTGCTAACTTGCTAACGTGTGGTGATTATAAGCTAACTGTGTTATTAATCATAAATTAACAAGCATTTGTGGTTATTATATGGTTTCTCATGATTATTATTCGGTATTGTTTTACGAATCATAGATTTTGGAGTTTCTCTTTGTTTCTGATTTATGGTTTTTGCTTATTTCTACCATTGCTTATTTAATGTAGTTGCTTTATCATCGGGTCTACATGATATCGATGAAGGAGTAGATATTAATACATTTTTTTAGGTCTACATGATTCATACAAATGTTTCAGTATCAAGTTTGAAGTAGTAGATATATAGTAAATTGGATAAGCGCCAAGTTAGGTTATTCTTACTACCATTGGAAGTATTTGGCCGGTTTATAGTTGAACATATGTATTTGCTTAAGTATATTCATCTTAGGAAGCATAACACATGTCATTGTCTTCTCTCTCTTTATTTATTTATTTATTTATTATTATTATTATTATTATTTTGGCATTTCTTTTAGGTCTTCGACTCATTCATTCTATGTTAAGTGGGACAGTTAAAAAAGAAATAGTTGCAAGTCTATTGGCGCCCTTAATGAAAGTGGTGCGTACAACTATGACATGTGAATCTGTTGCAATGGTGATTAAAGCACTAATATGGATGCAAAGCCACAAGAAATTTTTGCTAAAGTACAAATGTACATAGAATTATTATTTCGTATATGAATATGCACTATGTAATTTATTTGTTCTCATAATTTTCATTGTTGTTTTTACATCTAACACATGAACTCTTTCTTTTTGTTTCGAACTTTTGTATTTTAGATATTTGCCGTTAATCATTATTTTTTTATGTCCAATTAGATGTCGTCAATAATATCATGAAGCGAACCCGCCCATCGGGCGGGTTATAAAACTAGTAGGTATGAATATAAGAGAATGGAACGACGATGAATGTATCACTCCCATAATTATTGTTTGGATTTACTCAATAGGGTGTTCACATTTTGTAATCAACAATAGCTCCATCTTTATCACTATACTTGTTACATAAGAAAAACAAAACATAAAAAAGACAACAAATGGTTTTCATCCTCATCTTTCGGGCACTTATAAAATGAAAGTTGCAATTATTTCATCTTACATCATCCTCGCTAAAACATGTTAAGAAAATAATATTGGCATTCACCTTTAATTTTTGAAATCGTCATATTTTGCAAAGATCATTCGCCATTCTCTGAATCTCATTTTACATGAAAAAGAAAACTTGTCAAAGTTCCTTGTGAAATTTACATGTACTTTTAGCTCTACTATTTCATAACTTCATTTAACATGGACGATTCAAACTATTTCATAACTTCATATGACGATTCATACAGAGCTGTCGTAAAGCTATGCCTTGGATTTCTTAAGGCCTCAAATTTATAGCTTCATTATTTATATCGAGTTATATGCTTTCTATTTAATAGAATTCCGGCTTTTTAGGATTTCTTGATGTGGATTATGGTGTTCAAAAGATATATGTATTCGGATCCGAAAATTTGATCAGAATTTATTAAAAAGTTGAGATTTATGAATTGTCAATTTTGTAACTAATATACAAGTTTTCTAAATATATAGGTGTTTGAATATTCGGATATATAAAAGTTTCATCCGAAATTTCAAATATCCCAGTTAAAAAAAACTTATCTAAAATAATGGGTCTAGTATAAAACCAGTATCGCAAATTTCGGATATCCAAATTTCTGATATAACTAATTATTGACAAATCCATTAAATTATTTAAATTAACAACAATTTTATTTTTTAAAAAATGACTCTTTTTATATTTTCGCTTTAGACCTCAAAAACCCATGAGACGACTCTGGATTCATAACAGTTACAACCACACCCAGGATATGTAAAACCAAGATTGATTTTGTAAAACCCTGAATTTTGAATTCCTAATTTTAATTCTAATTTTGAATTTTTCCCTAAAGTTTTGAAATAATTTATTGGACACCTAAACTATATGATATGTAATATAAATACAATTAATTAAACTAACCTATGATACATGCCTAAATATAAATTTTTTTTACACATTCAAAAACTTTCCTAAACCCTTCAAATTTCAGTACACATTTTCCTAGCCTTTAAACATACGACTTACATAATTCAAGAGATGACAAAAGATCAATATACAATTTATTATTTGCCATAAACCAATGAACCAATTCTAGCCAATTATTCTTTTTTTTTATCAAAATAAAAAAATAATAAAAATAAATAAACTTTCACACTTTTTTAAAAAGTTAAATATCTCGCAAACCGTTAATCGTTACGCGAAAAAAATCATACCATCGTGACGAGGATTAAATTATAATTCTATAGATATGCATTATTATATACTTTCGACGATTTTTTTTTTCAAAATTTTCGCCCAGAAAAATCACATGTGATTCGTTAAAATCACATATGATTTGTGATTCATAAGAATCATATGTGATTTGTAAAAATCAAATCATATGTGATTTTAATGAATCACATGTGATTTTTCTGGGCGGAAATTTAAAAAGAAAAAAAATCGTCGAAAGTATATAGAATTGCATATCTATAGAAAGATAGTTTAATTCTCGTCGCGATGGTGTCTTTTCTGTAGCTTGAAGATTTACCGTTTGCAAGATATGTTGTTTTAAAAAAAATGTAGAAAATGTTTTTTTACTAATTTAGATAAAAAAAAAATGAATAGCTATGATTGATTAATTGGTTCTATGTCAAATATGAATTCTATATTGATCTCACCTTTTCAAGAAATAAGAATCCATTAAATTCGGTCATGTTTCACGCTCTATAATAAAAACACAATCAAAAGCCAATTGAATGATAGTTACTACCTTCTTAATTGAGCATACACGCTCTCTTATACCTTTAACTATAACACGTATATCATACGACAAAACACAAACAAGCACACAAAAGTACTTTTCTCTCTTTCAAGACCAAGGTTGTTGTTGTTGGTGTTTGTTATGTTGTTGTGGTGTTGGTTCGTGGTTATTAGGATCTGTGATTCGTGGGAATTTCTTGTTTTCTTTTCTTGTTCTCGTTAAAAATCAGCAAGGTCTCACATCACCTCTTGTTTCTTTTAATCCATTCGACATATACACTTGTATACATATACAAAACATCTAAAACTAATCAGTAATATGTTTAGATACGCGTACTAATTTGTTTGTTATATTGGCTATTCGTTAATCCATAAAACACTCTTGAAATCGACACATGAAATCATAACCTAAACGTGTTTAAAACTAGTGTATTCGATCAGTTGTCTTCTTTTCTATTCGACCCTATGTTTTGATCTGATTCGACTTACTTTTTTTACTCTAATCTGACCCTTAATGCATACTTCTAAATCTGATAAACCCTAGAATATTTAATAAAGGCGCGTACACAATAAATGCATGTGATTAGGGCTTGTTTGGTGTGATTTCATGTGATTATTTGGCTTGTTAATTCTGTGTCGTGTGTGTACCATGGGCGTGTCGAGTTAAGGGCTGTAAACCTATGTTTGTATGATGTGTTAACATGTATAAAAGTGAGTGTGTGATCAGATATGACTATGGTTAAGAATATGGTTGTTGTGCCTCGTTATTTCAAGTATTGGGTCGTATGGTTGCTGTCAAAGGGTGTGGTTATGCGTGGGTTATGGGGTGTTAAATAATGACTAAAACATGTTTACAAACTGGTTTAAAAAGTGTAAGAGGCGTGGTAATGGTTGGTTAACACTTGGCCATTTTGGGAAGGGTTTGATCTCGTTAAACATATAGTTGCATGCTGTCCAGATTTGAGTCAAATTGAACGGGATCTATATTGATAATACCAATGTGTTTTTGTGTGACTCTTGATTCTAAAACTTAGTTTGGGAATTTTACTCTTTGGATATTAAGTTTTATAGCCATCGAAGGTCATGAGGATGGTCTTTTGATTTTTGGGAGATTAAGTGTCAAAGCTGGGAAATCGAGTCTGAACTTCAGTCGGTGTTTTTGATTCGTAGTTTCAAACTATAAGGATTTAAGAACTCTCTTTTTACAGGAGTGATATACTGATATATAAGTTATGTGGGAGTTCCTGAAAATTTTGTGGATTTTTCTGAAGTGTCTAAATGGGTTAATTAAAGGCAAACTTTCTGTATATGTGTGCAGTGAACTTTCTGGGTAGGTCTGGAAAGATGATTTTTAAAATAGTAATGTCCCTTTTAAATAAAATCTAGAAAAATAACAGTAATTACCTAACATTTATATGTATCTATGATAATTATTTGAGCACCACAGTAAGTACATAAGTATGGTTTTAAATTCATAAACAAAGGGACCTGAACTTGATAAAATCTGAATTATAACATAAGCTAAGGGTTTGGTTTAACCTAACATGTTTTGCTCCTAATTCATTTGAAACACCAATCCAAGATACTTTTAAACCTATGTTATGAATACTTACTATTTCACATGTGAAACTAAGGGTGAGCATGGTCCAAAAACCGGACCGGACCGGATCGACCGGACAGAGGACCGAGAACCGGAAAAACCATAGACCGAGACCGGAACGAATGTGGTCGGTCCGGTCTCGGTCCGATTCGGTCCGGTCCGGTCTTCGGTCGGTCCGGTCCAATTAGGCATATTTTGGCACGTTTTTTCGGTTTTTTGGTCGGTCCGGACCGAACCGGACCAGACCGACCGGACCGAGGACCGACCAAGCCAAAAAGACTAGACCGAGGACCGGACCGAATGTGGTCGGTCCGGTCCGGTCCGGTCAGTTTTGTCGGTCGGTCCGGTCCATCCGGTCCGTTTGCTCACCCTTATGTGAAACCCTAAAACACATTAATGAATGTGCTAATAAATATTTAAAATCCGTTATGACTTTAATGAACGTATAAGTAATATATGATTATAATTCGTGTAGATCCGGTGAAGTCGGAGTGATCCTCTTTCTTGTGTTCTTTTGCCCTTTTGCTTTCATTCCATAAGGTACAGATATTCTGACCTTTCTCATAAGGTTTTTCATGATTCATTCACATCTTTTGATTGCTTAGCTTCTGATTTTGATGCCTTTGCTACGAGCCTTTTCATTTATGACACTTCTGATATGACACTATGATATAAGCCTTTGATTTGAGCCTTTGCTATGAACCCTTTGATATGAACCTATGATGATATTTCTAATTACCTTAGATTCTGTGTCATTTTTATGACATTCTGTTTGACCCTTCAGTTTGATACCCGAGCTATCACTAGTCATGGGGGTTCCATGTTCGTATCATTGATGCACCAATGGCATGACTATAAGGTGGAGGAGTGATGTTCCATCCCGTCCCTTTTCTGTTATATGTTTATGAGCTTAAGGATATATTTTTGGCCACTATGATTTCCGCAGGGGCGTATGGATGCATCCTAAATATGATCTGTTATGTTATTATATATTTCTGGTGGATTGATGTTGTGTGCTATACACGTCATTCACAACTTTGGGAGCTAGCTACTCTATTATGTTACTTATGTTACTTATGAAGATTATGATTATGATGTTATGATATGATATATTTATGGGCTCGTAGTAGATTTCTGACAACCTTTACACCTTTGATACACTTATGATATACCTTATGTTATTCCCCAATGCACCATATTCTGTTTTCTCATTTCACTTTCAGTACTTTGCTATATATATCTGTTCAATGAGCTTTTTAAGCTTAGCCGCATTTCTTTTCTTCCGCGGCAGGTTATTAAGCTAGGAATTGGGCTATCTTTGGGCTGAGAGTAGGAGCTGTGTGTGGACTTACCTACCATAGACTTCCTAGCTTTTTGGACTTGTTTCCATTATTAGACTTGGATTATGTTTCCTTTCATTTTGGATTATGGAACTTATGTATTTCTTTTAGGTCATGTTGACTTACATTTTGGTATTTATGATTAGACTTTCGCTTGTGTTTTATTATGTATGTTCTGATATGCCACCATAATATGATACTTCTACTCTTGTCGGGTTGGGGTGTTACAGTTTTTTTATTTATTTTATTTTATTTTTAATTATTATTTTTCATATTTGCCATGCTTATCTCACTGCAAACAAGAAAATAGGGGGATGCGGAACAATTTAAAAACAATCCGTCTACATACTCTTCTCCAGCTTCGACGAACATTGAACCAACTCCGATGACGGTAAAGCAACTCTGACAAAGAGTATGAGCTTCCTACAACAAAGCTTATGAACTATGAAGCATCCAAAACTATGATTGCAAGGGGGTAATTGGATCTTTCAAAAACAACCATTGATCGAATGAATAAGAGTGTAGAAATTAGTATAGGTGAAAAAAAATGGGTTGTAATTAAAGAGGAGAGATAAGGTTCTTAAGGAATCAACACTAAGGGTCTTTTTGATAAGACACGTGATTTAGTGTTGAATGAATCAAATCCGCTGAATTATTTGTTGCTGCTGAGTGAATATGATTCTAAGTGAAAATGATTGTTTGATTACTGTTCAGAATGATCAATCTGAGTAACATGAGTTTACCAACTTAACCTTTTGTAATCGAGCAAAATATTTTGTTTGATAAATGTTAGGGAGTATTTAACGAGAGAAATTTATAACTTATGCAAATAAATGTTGGATTAAAAAATTTAGGGTAAAGAGTGTTATAAAAAAAATTATTAAATCGATATATACAAATCTTAGTTTCAATATAATAACATGTGGGACTCATAGAGGTTAATGAGATTGTCTTGATTCTAGCCCTTCACTTTAATATATTATATTCATGCAATAGTCCATCTATAAATTTTGTTACGCATGAGTGACTAAGAAAATTGAGAGTAATAACTAAGGCTAGTGCTTATGACAAAAAAAAGTTAAAAGGATATTTAAGTCAAAGGTAGGGCTGAATGGGAGGGCTAGTATAGGGATCATGGCTCACTCAGAACTGATTTGGATCACATAGCATCAGATTTTACTCTACCAAACAACATGGCCTTTGACCGATTCAGATTTGGCTGCTGAGTCATTTCATTAAGTGGCAATCAAACACACCCTAAATCCCACACCTTTCTCATGGAGGTTTTGTAGACATACTGACACATTTTTATTCCTAAAGCAACCAAACAACTAATTAAGGAATGATTCTATTCCTTTCATCGCATAACCTTTAAACAAACATGCCCTAAGATTAATTCATGGATCTTGTGAAGTGTGTTAAGTCTTTTGGTTTACTTGTCAGGTCCTTGTTTTTGATCTTGTAGACAAAGTTTGATTTTCTTTCTTACACGTGGATTGAATTGATGCAATTAAAAGGTCAATGTCAAAGGTCAAAAGGAATCAGACCTAATTTGTTGCATATTCCTTAATGCTTTGTGCACGACCAATATTAGATGCAATTTAAAATAGTGAAGGACTACAATTCATGTTTCAACATGGCAAGAACATAATAATATATTAATAACAAGGATAACACATTTGGGATCAACTGGTTTATACCGACATCGTATTTCATGTCTTTTGTAGAGGGCACACCTTGAAACTTGGAACATTTTTAGCAGAGGCCAGACCTTGAACTTGTGTATAAAATACTAATTACTTTCCTAATGGTATTTGACACACTAATGATTTAAAAAAAACAATGAGAAATAAAGAAATTTGGGGCCAAGAACACCCATAGTCCCCTTTTTGAACCGACACTAAAAAGTACCCGTTTTGACCCATTACCCAACCTCCAAGACCCACTCCTTTGCCACATTACAAATGCACATACACACGTAGTAAATAGTCGTATACAATACGAAAGTTGCAAACAATTTCCTGAACAGAAAATGGTCATGCCAAGTTAGAATCATAATTTACAAGCCAGGAGCAAAAGGTGAAATTATAACGAAATGTATCTATAATTGGTAAATCAATAGAATACCAGTTACAACAAATAATATAATCTACGATGTACTCCGTATAACTTAAAACTACAACATTGGCATATCATCAATCCTTCTTCTTCTTTGAATTATTGACGATATCTGAGGATGTGAATGTATGATTTTCAAGAAGACTAGGAAGCGTGAGTTTCAGATCACGAGTCAATCCCTGTAAAACTAATGCCAAGACATTTACATCTGCCATGGCTCTGTGCTCAGCACCCATTTCTGGAATCCCATAATATTCCCTAAGGGTTGCAAGTTTCATATTCTCGAGACCTACTCCTGCTCATATTATCCAAACACCAATCGAATATTATTTGCTGCCTTTGTGCAGACATAGATAGAGATGGGGTGTCTGGAAGTGTGACGTGAAACTAATTGTGTCATATTCAAGATTCAAACAATCGTAAACAGATCAATAAAAGATGGTGTTTGGATGTGCTTATTCCTATTCAAGTTGTTACAATAAAACAATCTGTTCTTTAAGCGTTTGACTAATATCTAAACAGCTACATCATGAGCGCGCGCACACACACGCCAAAAAAAATAATAACAATAATAATACCTTTTATTTTACTTTGAAAGAAATGATATATTGTAAGTGCGAGTTTGACGCCTATTGAGCGATGTTAAAATAAGGGGTAAATATGTGTTTTTTTAATTATCATCCAAAGAAAATGAGTTTTGTTGCAGCACATATGTGAATGGTTATCCAAATAATGATTATTCGACCCCTAAATAAAGAGATAACAAGAAACATGATCTATTTTAACAGACGTTAAAACCGTACCAATCAGAAATTAGCCAAAAATCACAAATCCAGATAATTCCAAGAAAAGAGATAGAGACTGACCTGATTTTAAAAGTTTGCGAGCAAGAGGCACTGTGTCCAAAAATACCCAGTTGGATGGGAGTTCACAGGAGTGACGCCTGAATTCTTCCTTCAGAAAAGGGACATCAAAAATCTTAGCATTGTGAGCAACCAATATTACTCGCCCACCAGGTTTCTGTCGGCTTTGGATATACTGCACCAAGATGGGTATTAACTCTTTCATCCTGCACATGTTCATGTAAATATCAGTTCTTCATATTCTAATTCAAATTTTAAAAATTTCGCGAAACATGCTTATAATAGCTCCATCCTACCTATATAAACAATCCCTCTTTGTATAACTTTAAAGAGTATTTTGCAATAACAAAATTTCTATTTAAAGTGGGGTAACATAATATTTTTTTTAGTAGTGGTTCAATCTACCACCAAACAGTCTCAATTTAAAAAAAGCCACAAGCATGCAATCTTCCAGAACATAATCAGCTTTTATTTGCCTATATCTAGCAAACATGAACAATTATACGAATACACGAAACATAATAATTAAGATTATAAAAGGTACCTTGGGACGGTTGGTGACGTGACCATATCATCTGAAATATTATGGATTGATGTGTTCCAGATACGCCTAAGAGGATTTACAAGTGTCTCAAAGGTACTATTTTCTCCCCCACTAAGATCCTGCATTGCAATCTCAATGACCCTGTCCGTAATTTTACTAAAGCCAGTGGTCTCGATATCAAATACGATAACAGTTACAAGCTTTGATATATCTTTGTTCTCTGTGATCTTTTGTTCAATATGAACACTTTCAGATCCACTGATTTCTAATCTACTAGTATTTAAACCGCTATGTGTTAGGTTTGTTACATCAGATATTTTTTGGCTTATGTTGTTTGTTTTCCTACTTAGGGTGTTTTTTCCTTCTGTGTTTGTAGATAGTGATTTTCGGCTCCATTGTCTACTATGCTGTCCCCCTTGAAGCCCACAAATACTGGGACTGAGTAACTGAAACCTAGAACTATTTTGGCCTTTAATGCTAGAATTATGAACCCTTTTCCACAAAGAACCGGATAATGTATGATTTTGAAGTCTTGGAAGCTGGAAATGTGAAAAACTAAAACACATTGCTGCTCTCATTTGAGTTTATTTGGGAACTACAGCAGAATGTTACACTGTTGGAACTGCATTAAAGATTAAAGAATAATCACTTGGTTTAACCTACGAAATAACAACTAATAAGAGATAATAATGTGATATTGAGCTAAAAAACAAAAGTCGAAAACATCAAGAAACAACAAATACAATTTGGTTTTAACCCTAGGACATAAGTGGAAAAGGAAAAAGCACTTACATAAATCTTTTGAATTTAAAACGGGTCAGTCAACAGGGTCTACGAATATAATAAGGGGTGTTTGGAATGCATTTAGCAACTGATTATCCGATTATAGCGACTTGAATTCACTACAATTATTTGTTAATAATTGGATAAACATTCCTACTTATGATTAACTGATCACACACCCTACTTTACCGGGTAGAAACCCTTTACCCAAAAAAAACTGATCACACGCCCGCTGCAACAAAACAACTTATCTAACTGTAACATAAAGATGACATATTTATTTTCCATTTACCCGAACACGAGACTTTTAATCTCATTTCATGAAACGCCTCACCTTTTCACATCAATATCTTTCCGGGTTATTTAGCCATCAACTCTGAAAAATCATAACTTACCAAACACTCAAACGTCTAGTTATCAGAGTATTACTACTTCAAACATAAGAAAAGCATCCAAACACAATCTTTTACAACATGTGTAGCTTTATATTATTCCACATTCAAATGAATTAAAATCACCTAATAACTTTCAAAATGCTCATTCATTCAATCATTCACGATATGTTCCCTTAGAAATCTGTATATATGTAATTTCATTCTTTTTAATCCAAAAACAAAACGGCGTAAACTAGTATTCAATATAAGAACCCATAAAAATCCAATCTTTAAGCAATACATAATCCAAATATCTAACATTTCAAATAAAAAGAATCAACCTTTATCAAATTTTCCTGATCAATCAAACTACATAACAGTATAGGAACCATCAAGGATACAATCTTTATAGATTCACCTGCGCCGACTCCGGGCTATCCAAAAGGGTTGTCGCCCTGGGATTAGTCGGCTAGCAATGTCGAGTCGAAACCAGGTAAACCACAAAACAAAAACAAAAAAAAAAAAAAAAAAAAAAAAAAAAAAGGATACTACAATCTTTAAGCACTAATATGCAATATAACATCCATATATCCAACATTTTATAAACATAGCTATAATCCAATATAAAAGAACAAACCTTTATTATAAAACATAATCAAAATAATCATATACAAAGATATTAAAATCATGCCTTAAACATTAAAAATTGCCTATTTAGTATTTACAATGAGAAAGAAGAAGATACCTGGTGAAGGAGAATTGAAATGCAAATATTGCATTAATAGAAATTATTATTCCAATATGAATTTAAATTTGAAAATGGATTTTTATAAAGATGGAAATGGGTGTGTTTGGTAATTGGGTTACGTACAAGGAATTGGAATTTGGAATAATATCAAGGGGAGGAAAAGAAACCGTGAAGAAGTGTATAAAGTATAAACTGTAATGAAACAAGAAAAAAAAATGTGTGGGAACAGTTAAGGCCCGGGAATTATGGCCCAGATCCATTTCTTTCGGCCTAATACACCCCCACTCTAAGCAGGAGTACTAACTACTCCATTCTTTTTTATTTGTTAGAAAAATTGATTCAGGCGAGGCATACTAGTGAAGTAGTGAACTTTAGCGACACTCAGCGTTTAGTTGGAAAAAAAATTCTCTTATTTTCTATCTCTAGTTTTGTAAAAATTTGGAAGGGAAATTTACCTCCACAAAACACTTGAAAATATAGAAAACTCGTTTAGTTGATGTTTGTATTTTCTATTTTGAAGAATGGAGGGAAGGTTGTGGGTTACAAAGGGAAACAAGGAAAACAACTAAAATTTGTTTTGTAATTTTCCTTGTTAAGTTGGGAAATAGGGGAGTTTGTGTTTTGCAAAATATTTTGTTGAAAAACGCTTATTTGAACGCGATCTCTGTTTTCCTTGTTTTCCACAAAACATTTTATAGAAAACAAGGGTGTTTTCCCTCAACTAAACGTAACCTCAACTTTTTTTTCCTCGACCTTTTAAACACGGTAAAACGACCGATACTAAAAAAAACATACCTCACAATAATACTTTTTAAATAATTAAAACACACACATAAACAAGCACAAGACATTGGTCGAGGTAACGACCTTGGTCTCCAAAATAGCACATGACAACCCACACTAACCTTCACATGCTACAGTGGACGACCCTCATGCGGACCCGCAACGACCTAATGGTCAGACCCCTTTTTGCGGGTAGCCTCATATCACTACTGTCTAGTGAGGGGTATATTTAACGAAACATAGCAGTAGTAGTAACAGTTAGCAAAACAGTAAACAATAGGAGTTAGCAGTAACTATTTGTTTATTAAAAGCGTTTGGTAACTTTGTTGTTATATAATTATGAAATGTAAAATGACGTAAAAAGACATATACAAAATAGCGAAAGAATGTTTAAACAAATAATAAGAGTATATATGTAAGTTGAAAGCCAAAACGCTAGTGAAAGATCTAAATGCTTATATATGAAGCGTTTTGAATGAAAGTGGTTACCCAAAATTCGACCGTTAGTTGCTTATTGTAAAACAAACTTTGTATTTAAACATGTAGTCGCTAGTTGCTACAACGTTCACAAATACGTTTCGCCAAACATGCCCAAAATATGCCAAAAAGCATGCCTGCCAACCTGATCGAATCAGATAACATAAATAATGATTGGTTGTTGAAGAGAAAAAATGAGTATAGAGTTAATAAAGACTCTGCATATTTTTAGGTTACTTTTTAGATAAGGTTTTGTTATGATAGCTTTACGGAAGATGGTTAACAAGATGATTTTACCACAAAATTTTGAACTTATAGCAATTTGATGTGGAGCATCTTCATACAACATCAAATACCATCAGGTTACAAGCCACAGTCTTTAGCAAACCCCTTTTAGAATATGTACACTACTAGTAACTTTAAGATAAATTGTAACTGTAAGATAAAAAAGTTTGAGGTGCTCAACAAAGAACGTATTCATGCTCTTCAAGATGAGTTGCTAGTTAAACCTTTTATGTCTTTATATTGATATATTTGATGGACAAAATGACGAATCAAGTAACTTGTTGAAGCGGATATTACATGACATTTTTAGGCATTATTGTTTTATCTTAATTGGATATTCTAATGTAATGTTGTACGTATATTTCTTGTTAAAGCCACACACAGTAATAGATGAGACTAGTCGACATATTTGCTTAATGGGCTAAAGCTTGCTTCCAGGATAATTCGCTAATTTATTATTTATACTAACATAAAGACAAAAATAGTATGTAAAGGTTTGAAATGTAAAAAAGAAATTTTGTATTGGAATAAGGGGTTGTTTCTTTTTTTTGTTAGCTAAGAGAATGGGTCCACAAACCCTTTTAATATTATTTCTTTTTTAAGTAGGACCAATTATTTCCCTTAGTTGGTCTAAATCCACAATGCTAGAATTGTATTACTCTCGCCCACACACTCTTTTAGCTAACACACACACACAAAAAAAAAAAAAAAAAAAAAAAAAAAAAAAAAAAAAAAAAAACTCACTAAGTCTTTATTCGGATACGAAAGGTAGATTGCAAATAGTGTATTGGAATAAGTCTATATTATTTACAGAGAATATTACAGAGTTCAGAGTTTGACTATCAATATTCATCACTCAGGAGTGCACGGTCAAATCTTTGAGTTTGACTAGCTCTCTCTCTTTCTTTCACACACACACACACACACACAAATATTGTGTGAGAGCGTTCGGTGTCCTCCCGCTCATACAACGGGGGAGTGTTAGTCTACATATTTATTTAATGGGCCCGCTTCTAGAATAATCTTTGTAATCTATATTATGTATCTTTCTCTTTGTGATAATTCTTCATTAGTAATTCACTCTAATAGAGACAACCCGACATTAGATAATGTTTAGAGAAGAATTTCTCAAATTAGTATTTGATCATCAAAGTGCTGAAACAACAGAAAATCTTATCACCAAACAATTGTTTGTGCATGTGGACGTATGGTTCGGACCGGACCCTACATGGGCCAGGCCCGGCAGACAGCGGCCCACTCTACGCCTAAACCCTAATTCATGCCTTATAAATATAGGGTTGGGGTTCCATTCACAACAGAACATAACAGGTTATCCTAAACCTAATTCTCATATGCTCTGCGCATCAATACTAACTTGACCGTCGGAGGTGGATCCCGGGGCTACGGCCTCGGGTCCACTCCTAACGGGTTCTCGTTGTTGACAAGTCTACTCAGGGCTCGAGAAGACGACTAACGGCCCAAGGAGAGTCGTTGAATCAGTCCGCGCCAGATTATGCATCAACAAGTGGCGCCATCCGTGGGACATGGCTACGACAAGTTTCGTGTTCTCACATCGCTGGAAAGCAACCATCGATATGCAACTACACGTTGCATCGATATATACACATACGGTACACATACTGTTTGTTTTGGTTTGACTTGGTCCAATGTATCAAGCTAACAATCAAGAATTAATATATTATAACAAATGGTCAAACGTATACACATATATTATGCAAAGAATACTTTGATTTTTGTTTCTTCTCTAAACCAATCAAACTGGTCGAATCTTTGGGATTTGATTTGAAGATACGCGGAAGAGATATCCAATATTTTTTGTACATATCTTTTAAGATATGTTATTTTTTAAAATATTAAAAAGATTTTACATAAATCTTTTTACTTAGTAAACACGATTTCACCTAAGTCGCATTAAGTCCGCACGATCGGACCTATTTTATCTTTTAGCCGCGAACAACGCAGTCACGATAAATCTACCTGCGTTAGGCCATGCGTCCGGAAATCTTCGCAGATTGGCGCCATGAGCGCACTGTCACGTACAGGCACCACGATGCTAGTCAATCGCCATGAGCGCACTGTCACTGTCATGTACAGGCACTGGACGAAAGCCGTGGTCCTCTGCGATCATCCACAAAACGTTAGAGTCTATGCGGTCACGATAAATCTATCTGCGTCTGTGAGTGCGAAACTATTAGTCGCGGTCATGGTACATCCATCCGCGCCATTGTTTTTATTATAATAAAAAAAGAAAAAGATCAATCAATCGCCATGCGCGCACTATTTTTATTATTAGCTACGTGCTACTTCTTTTATGTAGTTTATAAAACCTCACGATAGGTGTAATTCGCACTACTGCTTCTTTTATATATTAATTATACATGCTATGTGCTATACTTTTGCTATGCGCTAATCTTTTACCTTATTAGGTTTCATAAGTCGCGATTCGTGGCATATGATTTTAATATTTGCATTAAGTGTTTTTCAGGATTTGAATAACTAAGTTTAATGCTCCTACATGAGTTGCACCATCAAACTTGGGGGGCTACCAGCGTATATACTACCATTGTTTCCGTACAAGTCACGCAGGCATATTTGGAAGCAGATCGTACGTAAGAGGTATTGCGAGCCCGGTACAAAGACGGATTTAAATATTCGCACCATCTTGCCGCAGGGGAGACGTCCTTTGTCGGTTGTAAAGACGAATGTAATGTTCGCACACAGCGCGCACAGCGCGCACCTTTGTTGCGCACTGCGCACATCCTTGTTGCGCACAGCGCGCACTTCTGCCACAGAAGCACGTCTTCTGTCGCACTATGTTGCATCGCTACTGGTACAAAATGTACGCCCTTATCTAGGATGCAGCATAGGGATCCACCTATCCACCTTCACAATTGTGAGACAATCACAATCGCAATCCCAGTGCGCATTGTCGCATTTGGGCTGCGCAGTATAGTCCGTCCCATGTGCACACAAGTTGTGCACACATGGGTCATGTCGTCATGGTTGATTGGGCCTACGCGGCCATGAACAGAACTTAAGTTTAGCATAACATAGCCACGCACTATGTCATACTAAACTTGGGGGGCTTGTGGACGTATGGTCCGGACTGGACCCTACATGGGCCAGGCCCGGCAGACAGCGGCCCACTCTACGCGTAAACCCTAATTCATGCCTTATAAATATTGGGTTGGGGTTCCATTCACAACAGAACATAACAGGTTATCCTAAACCTAATTCTCATATGCTCTGCGCATCAATACTAACTTGACCGTCGGAGGTGGATCCCGGTGCTACGGCCTCGGGTCCACTCCTAACGGGTTCTCTTTGTTGACAGGTCTACTCAGGGCTCGAGAAGACGACTAACGGCCCAAGGAGAGTCGTTGAATCAGTCCGCGCCAGATTATGCATCAACAATGCATATCAAATTTTGCATTACAGTTTTGGTTCCTTGATTGCCTATGCCTAAAACCATACCTGGCAATCTAGACCCGCGGGTCTAAATAGGTTTATATGAGTTGTCTTTTTTACACAACGAAGTTAGCATAATCACAACTTCTAACACCTCATAGGTTTGCTAGCGTCACTTTAAAAATTGTTGAAGTAGTATGTTCAGTCCAACCAAGTTATATTAACATTGTACAAATTACCACTTTTTCATGTAAACTCATTTAGACCCGTTTGAGTCTAGATTGCCAAGTCTGCTTAAAACAAAACTTTATAAAGTGAAGTGTGAAATAGTTTAAATAAAACTTTATCGGTCGTTATATATGTCTAAATTCCAACGTAGCATAGTCTCGTGCTTGTGGCCTTCAAAAAGAAAAAGTCTTCTGGTTGTAAGTCTTGTGACTAAACTAGAGCTGGTACATTCGAATGATCAACTGATCATATATATATATATATATATATATATATATATATATATATATATATATATATATATATATATATATATATATATATATATATATATATGTATATATTTTTTAAGTCTCGCGGTAGATTGATGAGATTTTGCTCGTACTCGTAAATTTTGTTGAAAAAATCTACTTTTATCGAATTACACCCGGTTCAAAAAGTTATGGTTCTATTTCTTGTTTAGTTAATCAACTAATAGATGAAAAGTAAACTTAACAACCCTTAGAGTTGTGATTAAGCAAATAATTTTTATTACAAGATGTCGGATCCTTTGCAAAGTACCCAAATATTGCAAAGCCTAAAAAGAAATTTGGTGCTGCCACGTGTCCCCCCTTTATTTTATTTAAAAAATCTAGATAGGGGCAAAATAGTAAAATTACTCGTTTTTTCTTTTTTCACCTCAAATTTCAAACGCACATATCTCTTAAACGACAAACATTTAGAAAAAACCGATTTCACCATAATTTTTAAAATTTAATCCTCTTTAATTTTGTATAAATTTTGTTAAAAATTTTGAAACTTTTTTTTTTTTTTTTACATACGAAATGGGTGTTAATTTTCTTGATTTTTTGAGCATTTTCGACCTTATTTTGTACCATCATAAATGCCGAATCGTGAAAAATTTAAAACATGAAAGTCGTAGCTTCTTGGCCATTCTTTACCCAGAAATTTGAATCACTCAAATCCAATATGATATGAGTGAGATATCGTATGTTAAAGATGACGTTTTACTCATATTTGTTGCACACAACGTGTTTGATGAAATGTTTAGCTTAGATTTTTAGTCTTAAAATCGAGTTAAATTCACTAATTTTTGTACAACAATGCACCTTTAGCCATTTTATTAATGTAAGATTCAAAAAGTTTTGTTTTTTTGTTTTGTTTTTTTTTTTAACTGATGAACCTTATTAACTGATTTAATAAGTTCATCAGTTAATAAGGTTCATCAGATAATAAGTTCATCAGTTAATATAGTTCAACCAGTTAATAAGGATGATGAACCTTATTAACTGATTTAATAAGTTCATCAGTTAATAAGGCTCTTTAACTGATGAACCTTATTAACGGATTTAATAAGTTCATCAGTTAATAAGTTCATCAGTTAATATAGTTCAACCAGTTAATAAGGCTGATGAACCTTATTAACTGATGAACCTTTTCATCAGTTAATAAGGTTCATCAGTTAATAAGGCTTTTAACGCGCGATATGTCTTTTTTAAAAATCAGTTAATAAGGTTTATTAGTTAATATAGTTCAACCAAAGTAACTGATGAACAAAATGTCTTTTTTAAAAATCAGTTAATAAGGTTCATCAATTAGTATGGTTCATCAGTTAAAAAAAACAACAAAAAAACAAGAAAAAACAAAACTTTTTGAATCTTACATTAATAAAATAACTAAAGGTGCATTGTTGTACAAAAATTAGTGCATTTAACTCGATTTTAAGACTAAAAATTTAAGATAAACATTTCATCAAACACGTTGTGTGCAACAAATATGAGTAAAACGTCATCTTTAACATACGATATCTCACTCATATCATATTGAATTTGAGTGATTCAAATTTCTGGGTAAAGAATGGCCAAGAAGCTACAACTTTCGTGTTTTAAGTTTTGCAAAATTCGGCCCTTAAACTAGACAAAATTAGAGCCGAAAATGCTAAAATTTTCAAGAAAATCATGACCCAATGAATATGTCAAAAAAAAAAGTTTCAAAAAAATTAAAAAAAAATATATACCAAATTAAAGAGGATTAAATTTTAAAAATTATGGTGAAATCGGTTTTTTCTAAAAGTTTGTCGTTTGAAAGTTATTTGCATTTGAAATTTAAGGTGGAATTAAAAAAATGAGTCAAATGACTAAAATGCCCTCTAACCGAAAATATTAAAGAAAAAAGGGAGGAAGTGGGTGAGGGACTCATGGCACTAGCTTAGTGGCTAGAAATCTTTTTAGCCTTTTTAATTTTGATCCCCTTTTTAGCGGATCGCAACTCTTCATTACAATACCACTTTTGAATGATTCTGATTGCATGATAATTCTAAAAAAAAGTTGAGAAAATCCTGAAAATAGTGCATACACAATTAAGAAGTGATTGTGATTAGATGAATTATATTATTACAATAAATTGTAATAAAATAAAGCATCTTAACCACAACAAAAACCAATAAATAAAACACATATTTTTTCAAAAAAAATTGTATACCAGATCTTTTGAGTCATAATCCCGCATTCCCGCAGCTAAATGTTCTGAGAAGAGATAAAAATTATCACCAGCCTATCTTTGTTGGATATGGGCTCCCAGGTAGTTCAAAGTCAATCTCTAACATGTTTGGTGTGTTAATATTGCACATCCTATGTATATATTTCTGGATGGAGAGACAACAACAATCATCTTTTCTCTGCCAATCTTTATGTTGTTCTATAATTTCTAGTTAATATTTTGATCCACAGAGATACCAGAACAATTAGTACTTTGTTTTCCTCTTCAAAAAACCATTTATCAATAAGACCATCTTAATCTTTGTATTAAAGCAAATATTCCTGAAACACAAGCAAGAGTTTTAGGACCCACTACACCACAAATGACTTTTAGAGACGGACAAAATTGGAGACAGCTGAGAGTTGTCGCTAGGCAAGTGTTTGACCAACCATTTTTTGCAACATATGTTGTCGCCAAAAGCGAGTTACATTTTCTTATTTTTTCCCCAAAAAGTAATTAGTCACGAAAAAATATAATAAAAACCTGCCAAACTTTTGGCAACAACCCACATTGTCTCCAAAAGTAAATGTAAAAAAAATTTAAATTTTGCCCCAAAAAATAAAAAACCCACGTTATGAAATAAACTGGCAACACTTTTAGCGACAACACATGTTGTCGCCAAATGTTAAGACTATTAAAAAAATTATTTGTTAAAATTAAATTTAAAAAATATATAAATTAGTTTATTAAAAAAAAGTACTATTTTATTATTCAAAATATTTTTGTAGTTGAATTGTGTTTAAAATTATTTATAGTTGTTAAATTAATTTTAAAATATATAAATTAGTTATTCACAAAAATAATATATTATTAATGTATTAAGTGGATTTTTATTTAAAAATGTTTTTAAAATTATTTATAATTGTTAAAATAAAATTTAAAATATATATAAATTAGTCGAGATGATATTAATATATATGATATGTTAAACGGGTGAGTCATTATGGTATTGATATACATGTTATGCTAAACGAATGATTCGAAATAATATTGTTATACAAGTTATGTTAAATGGATGAGTCGAAATGATATTGATATAAATAGATGTTAAACAGATGAGTCTAAACATTAACACATTAAACAACAACAACAACAACAACAACAACAACAACAACAACAACAACAACAACAACAACAACAATAGTGGGGTTAGATGGGTAGAAATCACCTTGAACCGTGTCTGGGGATGCGGTTAAAGGTTGTTGTTTATAAAATCGCAAATGGTATTGTATAAATTATAATTGTATATTAGATTGTATATGTATATATATACTAATAGTGTTGCTTGGAGACCAAGCAACTAACACATAACCTAAGGGATACGGCCCATCTATACAATTGGACCGACCTATGTAATATGTTTGGCCTAATACGCCCCCACAAGCTAAGAGCGGGCAATGACCTGTAACTTGGATCTTAAAAAGAGTAATCGAGGAGTTGGTAGTGGCTTTGTAAAGATATTTGCAATCTCGTCATGTGTAGATATATGTTGAACTCGAAGATCTCCTTGAGCAACCTTTCCCTGAACAAAGTGATAGTCTATTTCCACGTGTTTTGTACGCGCAGAAAAGATAGGGTTAGCTGACAAGTATGTTGCACCAAGATTGTCACACTGATAAGGAAATATTTGTTACGCTTTTAGGAGGTCATTTAAGCCCTAAATCGTGATATTATAGTCAAATATTACCTCAAATCGTTACTTTTGTCATTTTAGGTACTTTGGACGAGAATTTTGGAAAATGGTGCATTTTGGACGTTTTTGGAGTCATAAGTAAAGAAAACGACAAAGTCAAGAAATCATGCTGAAAATTGTACCTGACGGCGTCAGGAGTCACTAAGTGACGCCGTCATATGATGAATCAAAAGAAGGATGATCATTTACACTTGACGCGCCAGAAGACTTTTGCAAGATTAATACGTGACGGCGTCATGTTATATTAAGAGTAGACAATCACGTATTGTCACAAAGAGAGACGGCCAAGAATCCATAACATGTGACGACGTCAAGGAAGGTTTATTGCGTATCACGAAACCCTAGTGACGGCTACTTGACGGCGTCAGGATCTAAAACCTGATGCCGTTACCCCTGTAAATCTATATATAGTTTTGGATTTTTCATTCATTGTGGTATAACTTTTGGGAGATAAACCCTAGACGAATTTTCCAGCATACTTAGGGTTTTCAAACCCTCTTTTCTTTCATGTTCAATTGAAGATAAGTTTTCCTTTTAATCATTCAATATGTCTATGTGTTGTTTGATTGATTGTTTATCTTGTCTTTAAATTAACATGCTAGCTTAATTCTCTTTGTGTTTGCTTAGATCTAATGAAACCTAGTTATTAATTATTGATTGTTGATTTGTTATTAGTTGATTTGGGTGATTGATTTTGCGTTAGGCTTAAGAAAACTGGCTATTCTCCTATATGGTAACAAGCTTGAACGTCTTAAGAAACATAATCAGATGTGTACTATGATGTTGTTGGTTGTATTTAATGCATAATTAACTGTTTACGAGGCTTGGATAGGAAGAGATAGAAGCTTATAGAGTGGGGAATGACGTACACATCCCATGACTGGTATTAAGGAATACAACCCTTCATACAAACAACTATAACAAATCAATTTATCGGTAAAAGATAACTAGGGAGTAGTGAAATCTAAATAAACACGTTTTTCCCATTATAAGAAGTTCACCACTTTTACTTTTTTGTCATTTTATTTTATTTGCATCAGTAGCTATTGTGGGTAAGTTGACTAGCAACTAATTCCGCCAATTACTCTAATACCCGAGATCTTTACTTTGCTTTCTAAAAAAATATATAAAAATACAAAAAGAATCATCCCTCACCTTTAGACCTAGTTTATATAGTTTTCAATCATGACGACACTATTCCCCTAGAGAACGATCAATCCCCCGGTACTTGCCACTAACTATACTACATCAATCAAGTACACTGCCTGGTGGGGATTGCAAGCTTCTCAAGATCCCTTGAGAAGTAAAACCTTTTGCAAGGTTGTAAAACCACGCATCACACACCATAGTACAAAACTTCTGTGTGCAAAAATACACCGAAAATGTATTTTATACATGTCTAATTATAGTGTCAAACCGGGACACCGCGACTCACATTTAAACTTAACCGGACATGGAATACGCTCTGTAAAAATCAAAACTTACCTTCCTCATCACCTTTATTAAAGTGCCGCCCTCCCCCAATTATATAATGGCTAGTGATTTTTATATTACATTAAACCATACTTAGACTTTGAATTTTTGATCTTTGACTTTGATACTAGAAATAAATCCTTAAACCACCAAGTAATAAGCAAATGGTGAGACAAAGGATGACATGACCTTTTCTCTTCCCTCTTTTTCGGCTAACCACCCAAGAACACATGCAAAATTTTGATTTTATGTACTAACGTCGAACCTTGTTTAACACTTATAAATACCATACAAACGAGCAAGTGCTTGTTGGCTTGTTAGTCGATACACACTTGAATCGTTATGAGTTTTTGAACCTTGAATGACTTGTGAAAACGTAAATGAAAAATAATGAAACATGTTAAGTTTGGCTCTCCTATGACAACTACCTAGTCGTATATAAGTAGCACCCATGTATCACTTCCGCTGCGACCTGATTTGGGGGTGTTACAATGTATCTTAGATCACTAGGTGCCATTTTGTAGCCAACAAAGTAACCACTCACAGTTAAGTTCCATATTTCACTGCCCTCTTTATCATCAATACAACTAGTATTCACCTCATTAACAATAGGTAAAGCATTAGCCGTAACAATTTCATTACTTTGTGACATCTTACCCATAACATGATTATTATATCTCGATGGAACTTTTATTTGCCTCTTAGAGCCAACACAATTTGCGGGAAAGTTTGAGAACGGAATAGTTTGAGCCAAATGTTTAACGGGAATGAAAAAAGAACTGTCAAAATTTGACTATATTTAGTTAAATCAATTTTAATCAAATTAAATCATTTTAAATAGTTGTTTAATAGTTTAAATTATTTATAATTAAATAAAATTACTTTTAACCTATTTTTAATATATTTAAATCTTTTTTAAATTATTAATTTGTATTAAAAAATTGCAAATACATTTTAAAATTGTTTTTAATAAAAGATATTTAAATGAAATTATTTATAAGTTTAATAAATTTTTAGTGAAAATTTCATTTCCCTCCTTAACATTAACTTTATCCTGCCACCCCCTAAAAACTTTATCCCGTCACCCCTTAAAAACCAGATCTGGATTTTTGTGTAGTCTTTTCATTTCTTATTCTCTTGTTTCATCTCCCAACACCTTCACACACTCTAAAACTCATCTAATCTCATCTCATTTTTCAGATTAACACTACCACACATAAACCACAAATCAACACCGCCACATACCCGAAACCACACGCCGCCACTGCCACATCGCCACTGCCACCCCACCTCACTAGCACCATCGTGTTCCTCTTCCTCTATTCCTTTCTCACTGATGTGCTCACGGTGTGTACAAGTTTTAAAATTTATAAACACGCTTATCCGATTAACTATTTAACACATACGAGCAAGTATACTCGTCCGTTTTAGTAAAGGTGGGTAAGTCGAGATCGTCCTAAGGGATTTATAGATCAAAGTATTAGAAAACTAGTTTGTATAAAAGGGTTGTCAATCCTTATTATCGAAAATTCAAATATTCAAGAAACAATATAACTAAAACATATACTTGTGTGAAACGCCACAATCAATCAATTGGAGTATTCATGTTAAGCTTGGTATAAACTTGTTATGATGCACAACTTTTATATGAATGACTAACAATCAATGGTGTTTATCATGTTAAACTATTACTAGAATTCAATAATCTAGTTACTTCTTTTTGGCCTAAGACAACTAGAATAATAATTCCATTAAGACAATGTTGTTTAAAAGCAATTCTTTAATTATGAATTCCTACGAATCCTTTCGGCCTAATTTCATGATGAAATCTTCTCAAATCCATTTTAAAGAGTAAACGTGATACTCGTCACACACCATATTCCATATTAATTCGTGCACTAACTTTTTGGAATAAAAACGTTTAGAAAACCCATTCGGCCAATATTCCCCAAAGATGTTTTTATCAACAAATTAAGCAAGATTAGATATTATCCCAACAAACTCATAAATTAAGAAGAGTTTTCATGCATCACCTTTTTAAAGAAAAGAATACTCTATGACTAATTACATCATTCACACAAGTATATACCAAATCACTCCATATCAATTATATTAAAACACAAGTAGTAAACAAAACATTCATTATATTCAAAGTAACAAGAGTTCATTGTAAATAACAAGGTGTACCTAGCTTGAGAATTACAAAAACTAAAACCGTGAAACTATAGCAACCACACGCCTCCAATCGACTACCAAATACAATAAACAATTTCACACACTTAACCAAACTATTGAGACTTTAACTCAAAGCTTCCCTGGATGTTTTTACTGCTGTAGCAACCTTTTGAGTGAGAAATATTAAGATAGCAATAACTTGGTGTAAGTTATTACTTAGGATTTTGTGGCACTCTTTTGTTGTAAGCCTAGATGTGATTAAATACCCTCCAAGTAACTTAATTCTCAAGTAAAAACATTCCCAATAAGTTATTAGTGAGAAATGATCAGCCATCCATGATAATGAGGAGTAAAAATGTCATTAAATGCATTCTTGTCAAAACAGTCATCATCCAACCGATCGGTATTGCATCCAACCGATCGGTTGGATCTTCTGGTCAATTCCAACCGGATCGGTTACGGGCTCCAACCGATCGGTTGATTTTGACCTGTAACCAATTCTTGACTTTTTCTTTGTTATTCTTCATCGCATGCATTCTCTTCCACTTTGGTGCTAATTCCTTCCATAGAACTTGATATTATCTCGGCATATGAACGTAGAAATCTTGAATCTAACAAATCCTTGAGTCCTTGTGTGATTCTTCACTCGATTCCTTTTCAAAAATCTCCAATTGTGCACCTTCACTTCATTTCTTCATCTTTTCATCACTTTTTCCTGTTTTTGGCTACATTTGCTTGTACAAACACTTTTCCATGATTAAGTAACAAATACGTACAAATATCGCCAAATATGATGCACAAAACACACCTAAAAACATGTATAATTTACGTGTTATCAAATCCCCCACACTTGAGTTTTGCTCGCCCTCGAGCAAGTCTAGAAGAAAAATAATCTCAATGGCACAATTTATTTATGTTTGTAAAAATCTAACAATCATACCTAAGGTTAATTGTTAATTCTTAAGGCGAAAATTATATGGAGCATTGACAAGTGTAAAGCATGATAACATAACTAAGCACCTCACGAAGGATAATTTGAATTCACTCATCACTCAAAGGTAATTTGATTGGTAAACCACTCATTGCTCAGTCATGATTCATGTTTCTTACCATAAGCTTTGTACAAGTATCAAAACAACAAAGCAAACATCAAAGAGGACTTTTATTGGGTTGTAACATGAGGCTTAATGGGTTGTACCGGCTAATGTTCAAACATCTCATACAAGAATCAAATAGATCACTGGCACGTATTTTTTAGTAAGTAATAATGGATGGTCACTAGATTATACCTTGGATCGTTGGCGCGCCATTTGCATAACGGATGGTCACCAAAATATTCTCTAGATTTCTGGCGCGTCATTCCATTACCAAAAATACGGATGGTCACTAAAATTTTCATGCACTTGATATTTTCAAAATGCCAAAAAGGGTAGGGATAAGGCATGGGAAATATTTATTTAATTGGTTATAAAACAAAATCAAGTCTAAATCCCATTGTTGCTAGTTACCGAACAAACCTTGAATCCAAAAATGATTATAGTTACAATCATTCTCCTCCTTTAAGAACTTTCACATATTGATACATCGATTCGCCATAATAATATTCTTCATTCTTAGCATATTGGCTAACAAAATATCACATAACTTTCTTATTCCATCTGCATACATAGCATAGCACATTGGCTATAATTGTCATCTTATAGTTGCGATGACTTATTCATTTTTTTAAACAAAACATTCTTACATCACATCTCCCCCACACTTCGCATAAGCATCACCACAAAAATACAAAACTAAAGGTGATCAATCTTCATCTTTGTTGGAATGGCACACACGAATGATAAAGTGTGTAAAACTAATAATCATCAAAAACAATCCATCACACCAAACAACTAGCAACCAACCAATTAGACTTTGACAAGGGTTTAGGCTAAGGTTTAAAGTGTAAAATATTTTTGTATTTTTCTGGATGTAACAAAAGAAAAAGATTGGCTCGAATGGTGTAACTAAGGGTATCTAGCATTAAAGATAAATGCTAACAAATGGGTTCCAAATACGAGGATAACTAACCGATGTGGTTAGCAAAAATTATTTTGTAAATGGAAGGCTATTTGGTGTAAATCCTAAGTCGCCTCTTATCATTTGAATATATTTTACCACTCGAAAGTGATTTTAACCGTAATGCATAACAAGTACAAGTTCTAGAATCAACACAATCACCGGCACACTCATAGCAAGAATATATAGCATAAGAAATGCTTTATACAAAAAAAAAAAAAAAAAAAAAAAAAAAAAAAAAAAAAAAAACAACTTAAATCCTCACAATTTAAGGTGAATACCATAACATGTACTAGTAAATGTCATCAATTCTGAATTGAATTTGATCAAATAACTTGATTAAGCTTCAAAAAATTTCAAATACCCTTATTTTTACCATTAAAACAATTTCATTTAAAATTAACTCAAGTGTTCAAACAACTAGATTTTCAAGGGAGAACGAATCCTAGTTACTTGAATTCTCAATAAATCCTAACAAATTAAAAATAAACCTATTTTTCCTATTTTCTTCCCTCCCCCACACTTAAGTTTTGCATTGTCCTCAATGTAATAAAAATAACTTCAAAGTAAAGGAAATGGGACAAATTTAGTAAAATAGAAACTACCGGGGTAAAAATACGCGATATGCATATTTGATCACAACTAAGCAAATGAGTTCTTCGACTCCAAATATTGATCAACCATAAGCTTCCGTAATGTCACCCCTGCAAAAACTGCAAACATATACCAAACCAAACAAACGAAAAAAACACAAACAAAAATACTAAAATCAAACCAAATTTTAACATAGTATGTTATTAATCCTAAAAGAAAGAGTTATAGAAAGAAATAGAAATTATTCAACACACATAATTGTTTTTGAATCAACCATCCCAAACTGTAATTGGTTGCACATCCAAAATTTCGGGAAGTCCCAATAGTTTTCCGTTTCTGTTCTCTCGAAGGTGTTTGAACCTTGTGATGTCAATGCTCATTGGTATAACTGGCTCACTGAGATTCTTCATTTCTATTTCATTAAATAGCCCAAGACTTCTAGCTATTCGCGAAATAAAATGACCCCAGCAAAGATAATTCTTTGTTCCCACTGTTGAACGTCGGTGTAAATGTTCCACAATCACCCAAGCCACGTTCAAATGTCGAAGAGGATGTTTTTCTTCTAGTGCATGCAACACCCATAAATCTTCTTCGTAAACGAACTCTACGTTAGAAGTTCTATGTAACATTGATTGTACTAAGATTCTATGAAGTACTTGTAACAATGGTGTCTTAATTGATGACACCTTACTCTCTCCGTATTCTAACTTATCCTCTGTACTAATCCGTTTCCAGTATCCGTGCGCATCAAAATTGTTTCTGTTTCTTACCCCCGTTATGACTAAAAATTTGAAGTCCTTGTTACTCATGTCCGTATCGGAATATAACCCTAATAAGTTCCCAAATTCAAATAATGTTACCTCATGTTTCTTTCCTCTTAAACGAAAATTGAGAAATTTATTAGTTGTCACTCCCACATCAGTAATCTTTTCCTTTATTCGCATAGAACACAGAAACTCCAAATGCCATTCTTTATATATCGGTTCTCTAATGTTAAATGCTCTCGTCCACATATCCGACGTCAAAATTTTCTTATCCCATATCATCCTGATGATAAATAGATCTTCCAAGAACTCATCGCATCCTAATTCTTCCATCATGTTCCAATTCATCACTCTTGGTGGATGAATCACACACCCACCAATTTTTAGAAGAGTGCTATTAAACAATTTCTTAACTTCAGCTTCCTCTCCTTTTCATAAAAGATTCGGATGACACTCTGGGATTCGGATGACCATCTCTAGTTCTTTTTGCTATGCTCGAACTTCCCACAATATGACTCTGAAAATTACAAATTAATGTTAGTATAAGATTATAAGAGCCAATGCTACACAAATTAGAAGTCGAAAAGTTGAAACGCAAAAATCTTAAAAACATTAACGAGCCATCCAACCGATCGGTATCCCATCCAACCGATTGGTTGCCCTCGCAACCGGTCGGTTAGATTTTCGTCCAAAATTCCAAAACCTAATTTTTCATCTCCTTTCACTTCCAATCCATTCCTATTTCATCCTAACCTATTTTTGATCATCCATGGTGGTTTCTCATCATCCTAATAACGATCCATATCATCTCCAAACACTCCCTTAATCAAACCCAAGAACATACAAGAACACTATCTAATCAATCCTTCAAATTAGTGTTCTAATCAACAATGCACTATCCTAACATCACTAATTAACAAGTATAGAACATCTGGAAATCATCAATTGCAAGCAAACATGTTAAAAAATAAAAACCCAATTCAATTCGAATTTTCAATTAATTAATTCTTCCTCAAGACTTAATCAATCAATCTAATTCTTTTTGCAATGACTTCCACTATCAATCACCCACTTATCCTCAAAAGATTACATCTTAATTTGCACTATATCAAAAATACCCAAATCTTGACCTAATTCCAATAATCCGAATTAAAACTTAATTAAAGTAAATTGATGATGTTACTTACTTGTTTTGGAGCCATAGATGATATCCTAACACTCCTGCAACCTCAAACAACCTCTATGTGATCGAATTTTTAGACCCCCAATTTGGTGTGCGTGTGTAGGTGGTTTTCTTGTGATTTTTGAAAAGTTGGGTTTATATATTCAATTTTATATATTCAATTCTAACCGTTCAGTTTTTGATCCATCCGTTTTTGGATTGAATTTTTGCAAAATTTGAATCTTTCAAAACCTCAACACTTAGTTTACTTGATACAAGCAACTAATGTGTTTACTTTTAACTAAAACCATTTTTGTATGTAAATTTTCCACCACACTACCAAAATTGGTCTATAACTACTAACTCTTAACAAAAACTAAATACTAAATAACTCAACTAAAAACTTAAAACTCAAACTCTTATTAAGACATAAACATAACATAAAACATAAAACCTAAGTAGATAGATAGTCTTAACCATAAAACTTAAAAATGAAAATGCATAAAAGTAAAATCAAACAAACTAGCACAAGAAGTGCTTTATTCTTGAAACTTGCTCCTCTTGCTCATTTAGCCTTGAAAATATTCATTCCTAAGAATGTCTTCACTTTGGTACTTTCCGGATATCTTCCGGTTTGTCTTTTGTGTTTTAAACCTCCTTGCAAAGTTTCTCCCGCTTGGGCATACAATATCAAATTTGACATGCCATTCTCCATCTCCTTCTTCTTTCTTGTAATTGCTAGGTCCATCGGGCCCCACTCTAAATTTTTAAGTGGAACCGGTAATGATCCAAGAAAATTTGTAAGTTTATTAAACACAAAAATATTTTTAAACGGGTTAAAGAAAGCCTCCATAGCAAGAGCTCTTTCCATTTCATCCTCAATGTCAAAGAAACTAGGTGTCAATGGCCCATACTTTGGCCTTCCCTCTTCATCTCTTCTAACTTCAAAACAACCAAAGTAATCCTCTTCTTCTTCACCCATACTATCTCTCTTTCCTTTCCTAGGCTTAGGGTAATAAGTATGCTTAAGAATTCCATCATTAATGGTCATGGTTCCATGCCCCATATCTATTATTGCCCCACATGTTCTTAAGAAAGGTCTTCCCAACAAAATTGGTAACTCCTTATCAACCGGAATGTTTAGCACAAGAAAATCCCGCAAAAATGCTTGGTAGCCAATTTGAACACGTACATTCTTAACTTCTCCCATATCCTTAGCTTTCGAATTATCCGCCATTGTAAGATTTGATTGGTTAGGTTGTGGGTAACAAAGTCCTAACCTTTGGTACAACGGAAAAGGCATCACACTAACACTTGACCCCGTGTCGGCCAACGCATACATTGGAGTAGTCCCGTTCACTTTAATTGGTAAGACAAAGTTTCCCGGGTCACTCATCTTCTTAGGAAGCCCATTTTCTACTATCCTCTCTCTTTCAACTTCATCAAATGTTGTATCTTCCAACCTTGACCTTGCCATCATGACCGAATCCAACTTCTTCCTATAGGTCATGTAATCATTCAAAACCTTAATAACCGGCTTCTTCTCCATAAGTTCATGGATCCTGTAACACCCCGAAAATTTGATAAGCAGCGGAAGTCTAATCGGGGTCATTACAGTTTAGTACACAGTTATACTCATAGAAACAATTCAAAAGATAGTCAATATCATTCCATGAAAACTCAAATATTCAGAGTTACAAACATTTTTCCAAAATGTTAATTGTTTAGCAAATGAAGTGATGAGTTTGTAAAGAATGATATAATTATTGAAATCAAAGGGAGGTCCTGTGCCCTTTTGCCAGCTCCATGCTGCCATGCTTGCTAATTTCCTGAGATAAACATGCTTAAAAAGTCAACACAAAGGTTGAGTGAATCCATAGTAGTTTAAATAGTAATAGTGTGAACACAAGTCAAGCATTTGAAATAAACAAGCCAAGATAGACATGTCTTGACTAAACTGGTGAAATATTGCTCCTAAGCCTCACGAAACGCAAGCCTTAACATTGATTTGACATATCATAAAGATAATAACAATCACCTACACCACAGTGGATGTAAATGACAAGGGGGCCCTCAGTGACAGGAAATGTGCCAAATTTCCATAATACCTCGAATATAGCACACCTCCTGCCAAGTAATCACCTTGACAGAGGTGGGCTGCCATTCCAATAGATCTATCAACTATATTCGCGCTCACTCGCAAGTGATTAAGGTTCGTGATATGAGGGACTTGTAGCACATGTGTCAACTTAGGCAATATCAGGTGATAACAGCATACAGAAAAATACTTGTGTTCGATTTATAGCATGTATCTCCCCACGGGGTTTAAAAACAATTAAAAATGTGGGACCATGAACTCACCTGAAAGGTGTGTGTGAATCACAACGGTGCTCAAAAGTGACGGTGTACTGCTATGACTAGCAATGAAATTCCTCCGACTTGCGACCTAAATAATACATTGTAATCGGTGTTTTAGATTCGTGTTGTAAATGACATGTGATATGTCACGTGTATGGTGATATTCGTTCGGGTGTCTTAATATATTCCAAAATAACTTCACGTAGTTATTTGTAACGTGTTACGAACCGGTGCTCGATAAATTATTAACTCTTTTGTGAAAATAATATTGTTTAAAAATATTAAATATTTTTAGTAAAGTTATATATATATATATATATATATATATATATATATATATATATATATATATATATATATATATATATATATTAAAGTTTCTCAAAATATATACATATTTATATATAAAATCAATTTATAAAAAATGATCAATTATAAGATACCTTTTCATATTTAACCCTTAACTTTATTAAAGTTACATTTTTTACCCTTTGGTCAAAATAATTACATTTTAGTCCTTTTTGTACTTTTTACACTTTATTACCCAAGCTTTTGAAAAATACATTTTCTACCCTCAACTTCTTATTAGAAATCGATAATATACAATTTAGTCCGAAAGTTTGTGTCTTTGTCACTTTTTGCCCCTTAACGTTGGTCTTTTGCAAAAATGGTCCAAAATCATAGTTTTCGAAAGTTAACTTTTATTTTTATAAAAAGTCACTATTTTTATCTTCTAAAATTTATAAAAATCGGTTTTTATAAATTTTATATCATTTCGAAAATCCTATAATTCCAAGTCGAAAAGTTTCATACGATTTTGCATTGGGCTCGTTAGCCCGGTTAAGGCCCAAAATGGGTTTTTCTTGTTTTAAGATTCTTGTTCGACTAGGACTTGGTTTTGGTCTCGTTCTCGTGGTATAAAATCGTGTAAGGTTTGCATGTTGTGCTAGTTCGATTAAGGGTGAGCTAAAGAATCAGTGGATCGAATAATATAGGTATGTTGTACGTATAAAAATGAAATGGTGAGCCCTTTCCTAAGGGTGTCGAGGCGTGTACATATATACAATAAGTGCAACGAATGTAAAATAAATGGTGTGTGTCGTGTGTATGTGATGTGCATGATACGAGTAAAGTAGAAAATGAAAAGAGAAGTGATCAACTTACAACACCAACTAGGGTGGTGAGGATGTCGTGTGATGTGAGCTACGAGAACTTAGTAAACGTGGTGTCCCTTCATTTCAAACGATCCTTTTCCTTCGAGAGTTACCTAACTCGTTTCCAAAACCCAAAAACCTTGTGTGTGTGACCCTTGATTCCTCTCGACAGCAACAAGAAAGAAAGCACTAGAGTGTTTGTGATTGATAACTTTGGTGGAACTTGAGAGTGTGAGTTAAATTGCATTTAATGTGGTTTATATAGGGTGACAATGGTGGTTCAAATGGTCTCCTTGTATCATTACACAAGTCGAACGGTCATTCAATAGGAGACAAAGTTGTCTAGATTCTTGGGTGTAGTCTTGTCGAGTGGTGGTAAAAAGGAAGCAACAATGAATTACTTGGAGTAGTTTATGTGTAGGTTAGGCTAATAGAGGATTAAACAATTGTGATTTAGTGCATGTGTGGTAATCTTGTTGGGAGACATGAGACATATGATCCATGGGGTAATAGAATCCTTGGTGTATAATTCGATCGACCAATGGTTTGACGGCTCCTATGGTGGCTCTTTGTTGCTAGGAACAAAGTCAAAGGAAGGGTGGCATGCTTGTGTCGTGTGAGTACGGAACAATGGATTCAAAACGTGTTGATGAGGCGAAAAATAATCCGTTTTTAGGGGGTCATTTAAGCCCGAATCCGACTTTATTTGATCAAATATTGCCCTAAATCGTTCCTTTTGTGATTTTAGGTGTTTGGAGAGTGAATTCTGGAAATGAGGCTATTTTGGACGTTTTTGGAGCATAAAGTGAAGAAAACTGCAAAGTCCCAAAAATCCAAGCTGAGGATACAAGGTGACGGCATCAAGACTTGCTTCTTGACGGCGTCAGACATGGAGAATAATTTATCGAAGGTGGTGACGGCGTCATACGTACTGGTGACGGCGTCAAAGTGGCCAAGAATAATTTACTGTGGGTGGTGACGGCGTCACATAGGCCGTCATAGGTGGATCAAGGCCGTCCGAGGAAGTTTATGGCGGCGAGGTGACGGCGTCAGAATTAACTCTTGACGCCGTCAGACTGTTTTTCCTATATATAGTTTTCTAGTTTTTTCATTAAAAGAGGAGAGAAGTTTTGGTGAAACCCTAAAGACGATTTTGGTGCCTCTTTCACAGGTTTTTCAAGGGTTCCAAACCCTTGAGACCTTGCATTGTAATTGAGATAAGTGTACTTTCAATTCAATCAATATGTCTATGTGTTGGTTGTTTATTTTTTGTTCTTATCTTAATTCTACTATGCTAGGCTAGATCTCTCTTGTGTTTGCTTAGATCTAATGAAACCTATATGTTGATTATGTGTTGATTACTTGTCTATTCTTGTTTTGAATGAATGATTTATATGTTAGGCTTAAGAAAACTGGCAGATCTCCAAATGGTAACATGCTTGAACGTCTTAAGAAACATGAACCGAGGCGTACTAGGTCTTTATTGGTTGTATTTAATGCATGAGCCACTGTTTACAATCCCTATAGTTGTGCTGGGTCATGGTGTAGGAGGAGATAAGAGCTCATAGAGTTGGGGAGTTATGTATGCCACCCCACGAATGGTATTAAGGAATACAATCCGTCATTCATACAAGTGTAACAAGTAATTAACATGTAAAAGATATCTAGGGAGTAGTGAAGTCTAAGTAAACACAATTTCTCCAATTACTGCTCACAACCTTAGTTTAATTTAGTTTAATTTCATTTTTATTATTTTATTTTGATTGCATCTTAGCTTTGGGTTAGTTGATTAGCAACTAATTCCGCCCACTCCTTCAAAACCCGAGATTTTAATTGCTTTCATAAAATATAAAAATACAAAAATAATCATCCCTCACCTCTAGAACTATTAATTAGGTTTTCTAATCCTAGCGACACTATTCCTAAGCTGAACGATCAATCCCCCGGTACTTGTCACTATACTATACTACAACGATCAGGTACACTGCCTGGTGGGGGTTGTAAGCCTCGCGAGATCCCTCGAGAGGTAAAGCAAGGTGCGATTCCCACGCATCAAGTTTTTGGCGCCGCAGCCCGGGGAATAGTTATTGTCTAGGTTAGGATTTCTTTTTATTAGGTCTACTTGCTAGATTCCTTTCTAGTAAGATTTTTATTTTTATTTTTAGGTCTTCTTTAGTCTATCTTGTTTCTTCGTGCCTTTGTTCGTAACTCTTTACCATCCGACATCATGGAAGGTGGTAACATCTTTGAACCCATCATCCCACCACAACAAAACCCACCATTAGAACCCCTTAGGCCCCGAACCTTAGGAGAGTATTCCCGACCTAGCCACCAAGGCTACCGAAACACCATTGAGCTCACCGGAGCCAATGTGACCCCCTTGCGATCCGACACCATCCGGTTGGTGCAAAGCGGATGTGCATTCCATGGACTTCGTTCCGAAGATCCAAACCAACACCTTAAGGACTTCCTCAAAATCGTAGATTCCATAGACCTAGGTGTTGAAACTAGAGAGACTACCCGTTTACGCCTATTCCAATTCTCTCTACGGGATCAAGCTAGTCAATGGCTTGAGCGTTTACCCGCGGGATCCATCACCACATGGGATGATCTCACCACTCGTTTCCTTGCTCAATTTTTCCCACCGGGGAGAACTACTAGACTTAAGAATGACATCTTGATGTTTCAACAACGTCAAAATGAATCTCTTTATGAAGCATGGACTCGTTTCAAGGACTTACTCCAAAAAGTCCCTCATCATGGCATAGATCTTTGGCTCCAAGTCCAAATCTTCTATGACCATATCGACATCTCCACGAGGCGAACCATTGACCAATCGGCCGGTGGTAAGCTACGTGATCTTAGTGCGGAACAATCATGGGAACTCATAGAAGATCTTGCTCTCTATGACAACGAAAGTTGGAATGATCCCCGTGATTTGAACAAAACGGTCAAGGCAATATCTTTGCCTTCGAATAATTCAAGCACTCCCGACCGTAGGATCATGGAACTTGAGGACCAAGTCAAGTTTCTCATGAAATCTTACGAAGCTCCGAAGCATTCAAGCCAAGTGAACAAAATCACTTCTTCATGCGAATTATGTAGTGGTCCCCATGACACTCGTGATTGTGTGGAACTCCCCGGAACAGCTTTTGCGGACTACGCATCCACGCGTACCGACGAAGCGGGAGATAAGTGGTACACTTTCAAGCCCGAGCCAAACACATACGGTGATTCATACAACCCCTCATGGAAAAATCACCCAAACCTTAAGTGGAGACAAAATCAACCAAATTCATCCAACCCACCTAATCGTTACCTATCAAACGGTCCACCATCCAACCGTACCTTCAACAACAATCCTTCTAACAACTATGGTAGTACCAACAATCTTGAAGGATTGATGTCAAAGTTCATGGCATCTCAAGAAGCCCGCATAGCTAGGTTTGAAACCGAATTCAACCAACAACAAACGGAGATGACCAACAAAATCGACAACTTGTTGAAAGCCCTCAACAACCAAACATTAGCCACACCTAGGAAGGACACTAGGGACACCAATAGTGGAATCCAAGCTAAGGACCCCTCATCATCCAAACATGTCCACTTTGTCAATGTTGTCACCATTAAGCCGATAGATAGGGAGATAGAGGAGAGTGACAAAGATGAAGTTAGAGTAGAAGCCAATAGTGAGGATGAGAGTAGGGAAGTTGAGGTTAATAAGGATGAGGAATTAGAGGAGGTAGAACCTATAGAGGAATATTTTGATAAGTTGCCAACCAAGGAAGAACGGGAATACCATAAGTATTTATTCGATAGTCCCGAGACAACATATATCTTTGGCGATCCCCTGATCAAAATGGGAGACCCCTCTAACATTAACATCCCATGCAATATCGGGCACATGCATGTATGGAAGGCTTACATAGACCCTAGATCCCCCGTGAACATCATGTCTAGGACTTATTACAATTGGGTGATGAAGAAGCAACTCAATTTTAGGATAATGCCCGGTAAAAGTTGGATAAGTAATTTTGCAGGAAGAGTTAAGGGAGTACATGTGATTATAGGGAATCTCACCTATGAGATTGATTTTATGATAGTGGAAGACACGCGTCCGGTGATAGACGCTTGCCTAAGTCAAATAATATTTGGGAAACCATTTGTTGAGGCCACTAGGATGAGTTATGATCCGACGTTAGGGATAGTTAGATTCAAGGAAGAGAATGATGAGGTTGCTTATCAAATGCCCTACAAGATTGAGCAATACCGCCTTCTCTCTAATTTCGAAAAGGAACGTAAGCAAGCGGCTTATTATAGGAATGAGGAGGATAGACGTAGAGGAGTAGAGTATGTTAGAAATAGAATGCTTGGTTTCTACAAAGAATGCTTGCAACTAGGTCCGGAATACAAAACTGGTTTAGAAGACGACGTAGAGAGTGGAACCAATGATGAAATCACGTAGTAACCCACGACTTTGAGTCTAGCTACAAGACTCGTAAATAAAGAAAAGCGCTTCTTGGGAGGCAACCCATGTTTTGTGTGATTTTTATTTGTTTGATTGTTATTTGCTTCCGTATGCATGTTTTGTTTTTATTGTTGGTTGATCATGTTTCTCAATTAAAATGTGAAATACTTTATTATGTTGTTTAGCCTAGTCTTAACTTCAACCTAAAGGTATTTTTGCAAAAGATAAGTGTAAAGGGAAACCCCAAATATGTTTTTAAGAAACAAACCAATCATGATTCTCCACGATATTAAATGAACATGTATATTCGTATTTGTTAGAGTCAAATGCTTGTATCGAGTCATAATGAAGTTTTGCAGGATTTTCCAGGAAGTAGGACAAAGTTTTTCCAGAAATTTTCCGGAAACTTAACATAAGGATTTCTGCAGGTTCATTCTGACGGCGTCAGGGCATTGCTCTTGACGGCGTCAGGAGTCAAAAATCTGGAAATTTTACCGATTTTGTTTTTCTAACGGAGTCTTATGGTTTTTGTGAATTATTAAGTTTTATAATCTCCAGGAAATCTGCAAACTTCATTCCACAAGCATTATATCTTACTTTGTTTTCTAGGATTTAGTAACTTATATAGGATGCCGCCGATTTTACGCGAGGTTGCCTTGTCTACTTTTGTCAGGATTTACAGGTTATTTATGACAAGAAGATGATTTATATTCTGGAAGGGAAGCTTTGATTGTTCATTTTCTTGGAAGAAGATTTAACCTGGCCAACTAAAATCCATACCGAGCGAATCAGGGGAGTATTTGATTTCATTCTCTTTACTTTTTAACTTTTACATTCTTTACTTGAACATTGGGGACAATGTTCATCTTAAGTGTAAGGGGAGGGTAAAAAGATGATACCTTACATATGCACTTTCGCTTGAGTTTGTTTTGTTTGATAGTAGATGAGTAATAAAACTACGAGAAATACTTGTTAGTGTAATTTTAGCGCCAAATTTAAAATTTTTTACAACATTTAGGAGTGAAACTTTAGCCATAGCAAGCGTCTCATGGATAGGAGGTTGTATGACTAGCACATAACCGTATATTCAGAAAAATTTTCCACCAAAAAATGTGAGGTTCGCCTTTAGATTTGATAGGAAAAGCATTCATTATTAGTGCTTATGAGTGTACCGGTAGCACTTAGATTCTAGAACTTGCGTTAGTGATGCATCCCGAGACCGCTAGTGAGACTACATTCGTGTAGTAGGATTTACTACTGATAAGAGGCATTAGGATCACCCTTGTGTTAAACCCGTATTATAATTACTTGACCATTTAAGTTATATTACTTGGCTAGTTAAGTCAACTAATTTTTCCCACACCCTTAGCGTTGTACTCATTTTTAGTACAAGATACCCCTAGTACACCCCTCCGAGCCTATCTTTTCATTTCTAACTTTAAGCATTTTACTTAAAGGAAGAATTTGTTACACCCCACTTAAATGTACAACCAAATCGCCTTAGCCTTCCGTGTATGCGCTCATTTTTAGTGCATTATTGTTATTTGTTAAACCCTAAGTTAACTTTCTAATTGATTACATGGTTGCTAAGTCGAGTCATATCCTTGTACATATTGTTTTGGGACGATTGGGACTCATGGGTAAGTACTTAATTTATGGAGTAATGGGGAAGAACATCACTTATTACCGCCATACGTGCGTTAATCTTAAAAGTGCTCCAAGTGTTTTAATTTTCTTAATTCGAGTCATTAGATTAGTTAATTGTAAAGTATGTAAAGATTCAAGTGTAAGGGGAATTCTCATCCCCTATGATGTATTATTTCGGATGGTAGGGTAAGAGTGTATGCAAAAAAAAAAAAAAAAAAAAAAAAAAAAAAATCGAAAAAATCAAGAAGAAGAAAAAAAAAGAAAAAAGAAAAAGAGAGAAAAAACATACGGACTACCATCCCGTTTTTATTTTATGTTCATTTTATGTTTTTGTTATTTTTCATTTATTAGCTTAAGTCGAGTCTAGTCTTGGCTTAGCAACGCCATCTTGTACATGTAATTAACTAAGATTGTTAACTCGCCACCAGTAAAACTTCCTTTATCTAACAAAACCGTGTAATTCATATCCCTACACCTAACGTTATAACCCTTTAAAAGACCTCTTTGATAGTTTATCCTAGGTGCTTATGCCATGTGGTGGAGGTTTGATCCTTTCCCAAGCCTATGGTAATCTATTTTGCTATGACAGGTAGTGAGAGATATCTTCCATTTCCATAATGTTATATTACTTTATTACACCCGAGAGATGTGAGTATCTAAACACTATTTGTGAGGTGCTTGTGTATGACCTCCGTGCTTGTCTATTGGTCTTTAGTGGAACGATTATTTGTTGTAATTACTTTTATATTAGTGTTAAATGACCCCTAATTTGTCTTTTGAGTAGAATAAAAGCTCATTTGCTTGAGGACAAGCAAATCTCAAGTGTAAGGGTATATGATGAGGCGAAAAATGATCCATTTTTAGGGGGTCATTTAAGCCCGAATCCGACTTTATTTGATCAAATATTGCCCTAAATCGTTCCTTTTGTAATTTTAGGTGTTTGGAGAGTGAATTCTAGAAATGAGGCTATTTTGGACGTTTTTGGAGCATAAAGTGAAGAAAACGGCAAAGTCCCAAAAATCCAAGCTGAGGATACAAGGTGACAGCGTCAAGACTTGCTTCTTGACGGCGTCAGACATGGAGAATAATTTATCGAAGGTGGTGACGGCGTCATACGTACTGGTGACGGCGTCAAAGTGGCCAAGAATAATTTACCGTGGGTGGTGACGGCGTCACATAGGCCGTCATAGGTGGATCAAGGCCGTCCGAGGAAGTTTATGGCGGCGAGGTGACGGCGTCAGAATTAACTCTTGACGCCGTCAGACTGTTTTTCCTATATATAGTTTTCTAGTTTTTTCATTAAAAGAGGAGAGAAGTTTTGGTGAAACCCTAAAGACGATTTTGGTGCCTCTTTCACAGGTTTTTCAAGGGTTCCAAACCCTTGAGACCTTGCATTGTAATTGAGATAAGTGTACTTTCAATTCAATCAATATGTCTATGTGTTGGTTGTTTATTTTTTGTTCTTATCTTAATTCTACTATGCTAGGCTAGATCTCTCTTGTGTTTGCTTAGATCTAATGAAACCTATATGTTGATTATGTGTTGATTACTTGTCTATTCTTGTTTTGAATGAATGATTTATATGTTAGGCTTAAGAAAACTGGCAGATCTCCAAATGGTAACATGCTTGAACGTCTTAAGAAACATGAACCGAAGCGTACTATGTCTTTATTGGTTGTATTTAATGCATGAGCCACTGTTTACAATCCCTATAGTTGTGCTGGGTCATGGTGTAGGAGGAGATAAGAGCTCATAGAGTTGGGGAGTTATGTATGCCACCCCACGAATGGTATTAAGGAATACAATCCGTCATTCATACAAGTGTAACAAGTAATTAACATGTAAAAGATATCTAGGGAGTAGTGAAGTCTAAGTAAACACAATTTCTCCAATTACTGCTCACAACCTTAGTTTAATTTAGTTTAATTTCATTTTTATTATTTTATTTTGATTGCATCTTAGCTTTGGGTTAGTTGATTAGCAACTAATTCCGCCCACTCCTTCAAAACCCGAGATTTTAATTGCTTTCATAAAATATAAAAATACAAAAATAATCATCCCTCACCTCTAGAACTATTAATTAGGTTTTCTAATCCTAGCGACACTATTCCTAAGCTGAACGATCAATCCCCCGGTACTTGTCACTATACTATACTACAACGATCAGGTACACTGCCTGGTGAGGGTTGTAAGCCGCGCGAGATCCTTCGAGAGGTAAAGCAAGGTGCGATTCCCACGCATCACGTGTGCAAATATTTAGATGGTGAGGGAGTTGGTTTCTGCTTTCGGGTGACATACTACGCAAAAGAAGAAAACACAACAAACATAACAAACGGGCTTGTGGAAATATTGGCCCAACGAATCAAAGGAAAAGAAAAAGAACATGTGGGCTTGTGAGTGGTTCGGCTCAAGTGAATCAAAGAAAGAAAGAAAGAAAGAAACCATGTGGGCTTGTGGTTTGTGCTCGGCCCAAATATGACGAGGTATCGGTGATTAGTAAAATTGTGAATTTAATTTCGGTGTCTGTGTTGGTTTGTGAAAACCATAGATACATAAACGGTGTCGTCATACGTATATATACTTATATATACATAGTGATAATAAATTTGTAATAATTAATATATACATATCGTTATATATATTAATAATATCTCGGTGTCCAAATAGGGTGCCGGGTCGCAAGTGGGAGTTACCGGTGCTAACCTCATTGGGTGACATGCAAGAGTGACAATCGGGTGATATTGGGTAACAAAATGTAATCGGGTGTCAAACAAACGGTGATCAAAACAATCGGGTGTTAAAATAAACAGTGTCTCATATAAAAATTTCAAATTAGCCCGCAAAATGGCTTAGTTTAGAATAGTGTCGATAATTAGCATTAATAAATGACCTGGGATTTTACGGAGTATTACAGTACCCACCCGTTAGATTTGATTCATCCCGGAATCCAAAGTTGAATCGGTGCTCGAGGTTGTCTCATCAAATAGTTGTGGGTATTTGGCACGCATTTGATCCTCGCGCTCCCATGTGAACTCGGGTCCTCTCTTAGAGTTCCATCTGACCTTAACAATGGGAATGCGACTATGCTTAAGTCGTTTGACCTCCCTATCCATAATCTCAACGGGTTCCTCAATATAGTTCAACTTATCATCGATTATGATCTCTTTCAACGGAATCACAAGTGTTTCATCCGATAAACACTTTTTCAAATTTGACACGTGGAAGGTATTGTGTACTCTACTGAGTTCCTCAGGTAGTTCAAGTTTGTATGCCACGGGATCGATCCTTTCAATGATTTCGAAGGGTCCAACGTATCTTGGGTTTAACTTTCCACGTTTTCGAAACCTAATCATTCTTTTCCAAGGTGATACCTTAAGCATGACCCTGTCTCCAACTTGAAACTCTATTGGTTTCCGTCGCACATCGGCATAACTCTTTTGCCGATCCCTAGCGGCTTGTAATCGTTGCCTAATCTTTACTATTTTCTCAGTGGTTTCAAGAATCAATTCGGGACCTGAGAGTTGTACATCTCCAATCTCAGCCCAACAAACTGGTGATCTACACTTTCTTCCATAAAGTGCTTCAAATGGTGCAGCCTTAATGCTAGCGTGTGATGAGGCGGAAAATGATCCCTTTTTAGGGGGTCATTTAAGCCCGAATCCGACTTTATTTGATCAAATATTGCCCTAAATCGTTCCTTTTGTGATTTTAGGTGTTTGGAGAGTGAATTCTGGAAAAGAAGCCATTTTGGACGTTTTTGGAGCATAAAAGTGAAGAAAACGGCAAAGTATCAATTTTCCATGCTGAAGACACTAGGTGACGGCGTCAAGAGTTACACCCTGACGGCGTCAGACATCAAGAATAAAATACCGTAGCTGATGACGGCGTCAGAAGTCATCATGACGGCGTCAAAGTAGCAAGAATAAAATACCGTGGTTGGTGACGGCGTCACATAGGCCATCATAAGTAGATCAAGGCCGTCCGAGGAAGTATTTGGCGGCGAGGTAACGGCGTCACATGGTTGTCTTGATGCCGTCAGCCCAATTTTCCTATATATATTTTTCTAGTTTTTTTCATAAAAGAGAGAAGTTTTGGTGAAACCCTAAAGACGAATTTGGTGGAACTTTTACAGGTTTTTCAAGGGTTCCAAACCTTTGATACCTTGCATTGTAATTGAGATAAGTGTGCTTCTAATTCAATCAATATGTCTATGTGTTGGTTGTCTATATCATGTTCTTATCTTAATTCCATTATGCTAGGCTAGATCTCTTTTGTGTTTGCTTAGATCTAATGAAACCTAGATGTTGATTATGTGTTGATTACTTGTCTATTCTTGTCTTGGATGAATGATTTTATATGTTAGGCTTAAGAAAACTAGCAGATCTCCAAATGGTAACATGCTTGAACGTCTTAAGAAACATGAACCGAGGCGTACTAGGTCTTTATTGGATGTATTTAATGCATGAGCCACTGTTTACAATCCCTATAGTTGTGCTGGGTCATGGTGTAGGAGGAGATAAGAGCTCATAGAGTTGGGGAGTTATGTATGCCACCCCACGAATGGTATTAAGGAATACAATCCGTCATCCATACAAGTATAACAAGTAATTAATGTGTAAAAGATATCTAGGGAGTAGTGAAGTCTAAGTAAACACAATTTTCTCCAAATACTGCTCACAACCTTTGTAATAATTTAGTTTACTTTCATTTTTATTATTTTATTTTGATTATTTATTAGTTTTGGGTTAGTTGAATAGCAACTAATTCCGCCCACTCTATCAAAACCCGAGATTTTACTTGCTTTCTAAAAAATATAAAAACACAAAAATAATCATCCCTTACCTTTAGAACTATTAATTAGGTTTTCTAATCCTAGCGACACTATTCCTAAGCTGAACGATCAATCCCCCGGTACTTGTCACTATACTATACTACAACGATCAGGTACACTGCCTGGTGGGGGTTGTAAGCTTCTCGAGATCCCTCGAGAGGTAAAGCAAGGTGCGATTCCCACGCATCAAGTTTTTGGCGCCGCAGCCTGGGGAATAGTTATTGTCTAGGTTAGGATTTCTTTTTATTAGGTCTACTTGCTAGATTCCTTTCTAGTAAGATTTTATTTTTATTTTTTAGGTTTTCTTTAGTCTATCTTATTTCTTCGTGCCTTTGTTCGTAATCTTTACCATCCGACATCATGGAAGGTGGTAACATCTTTGAACCCGTCATCCCACCACAACAAAACCCACCACTAGAACCCCTTAGGCCCCGAACCTTAGGAGAGTACTCCCGACCTAGCCATCAAGGCTACAGAAACACCATTGAGCTCACCGGAGCCAATGTGACCCCCTTGCGATCCGACACCATCCGGTTGGTGCAAAGCGGATGTGCATTCCATGGACTTCGTTCCGAAGATCCAAACCAACACCTTAAGGACTTCCTCAAAATCGTAGATTCCATAGACCTAGGTGTTGAAACTAGAGAGACTACCCGTTTACGCCTATTCCAATTCTCTCTACGGGATCAAGCTAGTCAATGGCTTGAGCGTTTACCCGCGGGATCCATCACCACATGGGATGATCTCACCACTCGTTTCCTTGCTCAATTTTTCCCACCGGGGAGAACCACTAAACTTAGGAATGACATCTTGATGTTCCAACAACGTCAAAATGAATCTCTTTATGAAGCATGGACTCGTTTCAAGGACTTACTCCAAAAAGTCCCTCATCATGGCATAGATCTTTGGCTCCAAGTCCAAATCTTCTATGACCATATCGACATCTCCACGAGGCGAACCATTGACCAATCGGCCGGTGGTAAGCTACGTGATCTTAGTGCGGAACAATCATGGGAACTCATAGAAGATCTTGCTCTCTATGACAACGAAAGTTGGAATGATCCCCGTGATTTGAACAAAACGGTCAAGGCAATATCTTTGCCTTCGAACAATTCTAGCACTCCCGACCGTAGGATCATGGAACTTGAAGGTCGAGTCAAGTCTCTCATGAAATCTTACGAAGCTCATAAACCTTCAAGCCAAGTAAGCCGAATCGCTTCTACATGCAAACTGTGCAATGGCCCTCATGATACCTATAACTGCATGGAACTTCCAAAACGTGCTTATAACGAATTCATATCATCACACATAGGTCAGGGTCCTCGAACTTCTGCCGAAGCCTATGAGGCATGGAAGGATAAACCTGATTTTAGAGGGTACCGAACACGAAGCGTATCCTTCAATGACTCCTCACCACTCACTTGGTCCGAGCATTTTCCGTCGCAAGGTATCCCTAGGCAAAGCTGTGAAGATGATTTAAAAAAATTCATTCTATCTCAAGAACTACAGCTCACTACGCTCGAGGCAAAATTTAAACAACAGCAGGCTGACGTGAACAACAAGATTTGTAATCTGTTGACTGCTATCAAAGAGCATATTGATAATAAGCCCATTCACGTTGATGAGGTTAAGTCTGCTACCGTCATGAGTCCACCAGCCTCCCCTGTAAAAATAAAAAGTCCTAGCAAGTTATTCAAACATCTATCTCCTAACGGAAAAGGACCTGTCAACCCCCTATCACCAACCCCCTGGACCAATCCACTTCGTAAACACCATCACCATGATATCTGTTGCAACATCCAACCCAATCCAACAACAAACTAACAAATTCAGTCAGACAGCGAAAGATGAGACCTCAAAGGTTGACCATGCTTCGGCAAGGAAACCTACCGACTCACCCGAGCAATCCACTGCGCAAGGATCTGACAAACCGGCTGAAAGGAAAGAGAAATCGGAAGAGCATGAGAAAGATCCAACCATTTTGGGTAAATCTATTATAGAAAAACCCGAGAGAAAAATGGAGGATATTGTTAGTGTGGGTAGCAATCAGACTAAGGAAAGTAACCCTAAAGTTTTCAAGATCCCCTGTACCCTTAAGGAAAAGCTCTTAACCGATAGTCATATAGATCCTAGCTTCCCAGTCAACATAATCCCCCTTTCCCTATACCACAAAACCTTCCCAGAGCACATTGCGTACGAGAGAGTAATAGAAAATCTATCAATTAGGATTGGAGAGCTTGTTTACAATACCGACCTCACCGTGGTCGATGACATGGACCCTCTCACCAATCAACCGTTAACCCACCTTGTCCTTGGGATACCATTTATCAATGAATCGGGAGCAATCCTTGATGAGAAAGATGGTAGTGTAGTACTCACCAATGGTGTTATGAAGGTAATTTTTCGTAGGGGTAGTGAGGAGGTGTACGAGTATCGTCCCTCTCTTGAAGGGAATCTATATGGGTCAAAGGATGGAGAGTTGGGGAAGATAAGGAGGTGTGATCCGAATAATCTCAAAATTCCATGCATGATCGGTCACAAGCATTTTGATAACATCTACATCAACATATTCATGCCTAAGAATGCTATGTCCCTATTCCATTACAACAATATCTGCAGATGGGGAATGATTTACAAAGAAGAAAAAGTGGTTGGTAAGGATCATGAAATCCAGGTGTTCGTAGGAAATATGACATTCTCTATGGAATTCACGATTGTGGACAACATAGAGGACTATGTCGACCCTAGGTTATCACAAGTCGTCTTTGGAGCACCCTTTTGTGAAATCACTAATTTGATAGTGGATGACTTGAACGGAATCATGACCTTCACTGATGGGATTAGGAGGATTTCATACCGAACGCCATACAAGAGAAAAGACCTTAAGGAAATAGATTGTGACGGGCTTGATATGATGAGCTCCCAACTTATCTTGTGTGATGAAGATGTTAGGAGAGGGTGTAGGAATATTTCTGATTTATCATGTGGATTCTTTAAGAATGTTAGTAAGCTTGGTTCTAAGTATCGACAAGATGTTTTCGAATTCGAAGATCCGAAGTACTTGCACTATGAAAGCGATACTAGTTTAGAAGACGACCTAGAGAGTGGAACCGATGACGAAATCACGTAGTAACCCTCGACTTTGAGTCTAGCTACAAGACTCGTAAATAATGAAAAGCGCTTCTTGGGAGGCAACCCATGTTTTGTTTGATAGTTATTTGCTTCCGTATGCATGTTTTATTTTTATTGTTGGTTGATCATGTTTCTCAATTGAAATGTGGAAATACTTTACTATGTTGTTTGGCCTAGTCTTAACTCCAACCTAAAAGTATTTTTGCAAAAGATAAGTGTAAGGGGAAACCCCAAATATGTTTTTAAGAAACAAACCGATCATGATTCTCCACAATATTAAAAGAACATGTATATTCGTATTTGTTAGAGTCAAATGCTTGTATTGAGTCATAATGAAGTTTTGCAGGATTTTCCAGGAAGTAGGACAAAGTTTTTCCAGAAATTTTCTGGAAACTTAACATAAGAATTTCTGCAGGTCCATTCTGACGGCGTCAGGAGTTAAAAATCTGGAAATTTTACCGGTTTTGTTTTTCTAACGGAGTCTTATGGTTTTTGTGAATTCTTAAGTTTTATAATCTCCAGGAAATCTGCAAACTTCATTCCACAAGCATTATATCTTACTTTGTTTTCTAGGATTTAGTAACTTATATAGGATGCCGCCGATTTTACGCGAGGTTGTCTTGTCTATTGTTGTCAGGATTTACAGGTTATGTATGACAAGAAGATGATTTATATTCTGGAAGGGAAGCTTTGATTGTTCATTTTCTTGGAAGAATATTTAACCTGGCCAACCTATAATCCATACCGAGCGAATCAGGGGAGTATTTGATTTCATTCTCTTTACTTTTTCACTTTTACATTCTTTACTTGAACATTGGGGACAATGTTCATCTTAAGTGTAAGGGGAGGGTAAAAAGATGATACCTTACATATGCACTTTCGCTTGAGTTTGTTTTGTTTGATAGTAGATGTGTAATAAAACTATGAGAAATACTTGTTAGTGTAATTTTAGCGCCAAATTTAAAATTTTTTACAACATTTAGGAGTGAAACTTTAGCCATAACAAGCGTCTCATGGATAGGAGGTTGTATGACTAGCACATAACCGTATATTCAGAAAAATTTTCCATCCAAAAATGTGAGGTTCGCCTTTAGATTTGATAGGAAAAGCATTTACTATTAGTGCTTATGAGTGTACCGGTAGCATTTAGATTCTAGAACTTGCGTTAGTGATGCATCCCGAGACCGCTAGTGAGACTACATTCGTGTAGTAGGATTTACTACATGATAAGAGGCATTAGGATCACCCTTGTGTTAAACCCGTATCATAATTACTTGACCATTTAAGTCATACTACTTGGCTAGTTAAGTCAACTAATTTTTCCCACACCCTTAGCGTTGTACTCATTTTTAGTACACGAAACCCCTAGTACACCCCTCCGAGCCTATCTTTTCGTTTCTAACTTTAAGCATCTTACTTAAAGGAAGAATTTGTTACACCCCACTTAAATGTACACCTAAATCGCCTTAGCCTTCCGTGTATGCGCTCATTTTTAGTGCATTATTGTTATTTGTTAAACCCTAAGTTAACTTTCTAATTGATTACATGGTTGCTAAGTCGAGTCATATCCTTGTACATATTGTTTTGGGACGATTGGGACTCATGGGTAAGTACTTATTTTATGGAGTAATGGGGAAGAACATCATATTATAACCCCCATATGTACGTTAATCTTAAAAGTGCTCCAAGTGTTTTGATTTTCTTAATTCGAGTCATTAGAATAGTTAATTGTAAAGTATGTAAAGATTCAAGTGTAAGGGGAATTCTCATCCCCTATGATGTATTATTTTGGATGGTAGGGTAAGAGTGTATGAAAAAAAAAAAAAATCGAAAAAAAAAAAAAACATACGGACTACCATCCCATTTTTATTCTATGTTCATTTTATGTTTTTGTTATTCCTGATTTATTAGCTTAAGTCGAGTCTAGTCTTGGCTTAGCAACGCCAACTTGTACATGTAATTAACCGAGATTGTTAACTCGCCACCAGTAAAACTTCCTTTATCCAACAAAACCGTGTAATTCATGTCCCTATACCTAACGTTACAACCCTTTAAAAGACCTCTTTGATAGTTTATCCTAGGTGCTTACGCCATGTGGTGGAGGTTTGATCCTTTCCCAAGCCTATGGTAATCTATTTTTCTATGACAGGTAGTGAGAGATATCTTCCATTTCCATAATGTTATATTACTTTATTACACCCGAGAGATGTGAGTATCTAAACACTATTTGCGAGGTGCTTGTGTATGACCTCCGTGCTTGTCTATTGGTCTTTAGTGGAACGATTATTTGTTGTAATTACTTTTATATTAGTGTTAAATGACCCCTAACTTGTCTTTTGAGTAGAATGAAAGCTCATTTGCTTGAGGACAAGCAAATCTCAAGTGTAAGGGTATATGATGAGGCGGAAAATGATCCGTTTTTAGGGGGTCATTTAAGCCCGAATCCGACTTTATTTGATCAAATATTGCCCTAAATCGTTCCTTTTGTGATTTCAGGTGTTTGGAGAGTGAATTCTGGAAAAGAAACCATTTTGGACGTTTTTGGAGCATAAAAGTGTAGAAAACGGCAAAGTATCAATTTTCTATGCTGAAGACACTAGGTGACGGCGTCAAGAGTTACACCCTGACGGCGTCAGACATCAAGAATAAAATACCGTAGCTGATGACGGCGTCAGAAGTCATCATGACGGCGTCAAAGTAGCAAGAATAAAATACCGTGGTTGGTGACGGCGTCACATAGGCCGTCATAAGTAGATCAAGGCCGTCCGAGGAAGTATTTGGCGGCGAGGTGACGGCGTCACATGGTTGTCTTGACGCCGTCAGCTTAGTTTTCCTATATATATTTTTCTAGTTTTTTTTTCATAAAAGAGAGAAGTTTTAGTGAAACCCTAAAGACGAATTTGGTGGAACTTTTACAGGTTTTTCAAGGGTTCCAAACCCTTGATACCTTGCATTGTAATTGAGATAAGTGTGCTTCTAATTCAATCAATATGTCTATGTATTGGTTGTCTATATCATGTTCTTATCTTAATTCCATTATGCTAGGCTAGATCTCTTTTGTGTTTGCTTAGATCTAATGAAACCTAGATGTTGATTATGTGTTGATTATTTGTCTATTCTTGTCTTGGATGAATGATTTTATATGTTAGGCTTAAGAAAACTGGCAGATCTCCAAATGGTAACATGCTTGAACGTCTTAAGAAACATGAACCGAGGCGTACTAGGTCTTTATTGGTTGTATTTAATGCATGAGCCACTGTTTACAATCCCTATAGTTGTGCTGGGTCATGGTGTAGGAGGAGATAAGAGCTCATAGAGTTGGGGAGTTATGTATGCCACCCCACGAATGGTATTAAGGAATACAATCCGTCATCCATACAAGTATAACAAGTAATTAACGTGTAAAAGATATCTAGGGAGTAGTGAAGTCTAAGTAAACACAATTTTCTCCAAATACTGCTCACAACCTTTGTAATAATTTAGTTTACTTTCATTTTTATTATTTTATTTAGATTATTTATTAGTTTTGGGTTAGTTGAATAGCAACTAATTCCGCCCACTCTATCAAAACCCGAGATTTTACTTGCTTTCTAAAAAATATAAAAACACAAAAATAATCATCCCTCACCTTTAGAACTATTAATTAGGTTTTCTAATCCTAGCGACACTATTCCTAAGCTGAACGATCAATCCCCCGGTACTTGTCACTATACTATACTACAACGATCAGGTACACTGCCTGGTGGGGGTTGTAAGCTTCTCGAGATCCCTCGAGAGGTAAAGCAAGGTGCGATTCCCACGCATCAGCGTGATAACTGTTGTTATATGAGAATTCTGCTAACGGTAGGTGTTTATCCCAGCCTTTTCCAAAATCAATCACACATGCCCTAAGCATGTCCTCCAGGGTTTGTATAGTCCTTTCACTTTGACCATCAGTCTGTGGATGGTAAGCTGTACTATATCTAACTTAGTTCCCAAGGCTTTCTGTAAAGATCGCCAAAAGTTAGACGTGAAACGGCTGTCTCGATCGGAGATAATAGAAATAGGCACTCCATGCCGGGAAACTATCTCCTTAAGGTACAAACGTGCAAGAACGTCCATATCATCAATCTCTTTGATTGGCAAGAAGTGCGCTGACTTCGTGAGATGATCGACAATAACCGAAATAGTGTCCAACCCACTCGATGTCTTGGGCAATTTCGTAATGAAACCCATTGTAATCCTTTCCCATTTCCACATTGGTAGCTCGGGTTGAATCAAAAGACCGGATGGTTTTTGATGTTCAGCCTTTACTCTTGAGCAGGTCAAACACTTACCGACATACTCTGCAATGTCAGCTTTCATGTTTGGCCACCAATACAACTTCTTTAGATCGTGATACATCTTGTCCGAACCAGGATGAATGGAATATTTAGACTTATGAGACTCGTGCATGATGAGGTCTCGTATTCCTCCATACAATGGAATCCAACTTCTGTCCTTGAAACACAGCCTTCCATCTGGTTTCTTGACAAATCCATTCGTGCTTTCTGGCATGCCGTAAATCTTCTCGTGCGGTCTATTCTCTTCCTTAAGGGCCTCAACTTGAACTTCAAGAATTTGAGACGGAAGTGGTGATCTAATTGTCATACCCAATGACCTAACTCTGAGGGGTCTAAGTCGTTCCTTTCGACTCAAGGCATCTGCTACAACGTTTGCCTTCCCCGGGTGATAACGGATCTCGCAATCATAGTCACTTAGCAACTCAAGCCATCGACGTTGCCTCATGTTCAACTCCTTTTGATCTAAAATGTGCTGAAGACTCTTGTGATCGGTGAAAACCGTACACTTGGTTCCATATAGGTAGTGTCTCCAGATCTTAAGAGCGAATTCCATCGCTCCTAATTCTAGATCATAAGTAGTGTAGTTCTCCTCGTGGGGTTTAAGTTGTCTAGAAGCGTAAGCGATTACTTTAAGTCTTTGCATTAATACGGCTGATGCGTGGGAATCGCACCTTGCTTTACCTCTCGAGGGATCCCGAGAAGCTTACAACCCCCACCAGGCAGTGTACCTGATCGTTGTAGTATAGTATAGTGACAAGTACCGGGGGATTGATCGTTCAGCTTAGGAATAGTGTCGCTAGGATTAGAAAACCTAATTAATAGTTCTAGAGGTGAGGGATGATTATTTTTGTATTTTTATATTTTATGAAAGCAATTAAAATCTCGGGTTTTGAAGGAGTGGGCGGAATTAGTTGCTAATCAACTAACCCAAAGCTAAGATGCAATCAAAATAAAATAATAAAAATGAAATTAAACTAATTAAACTAAAGTTGTGAGCAGTAATTGGAGAAATTGTGTTTACTTAGACTTCATTACTCCCTAGATATCTTTTACATGTTAATTACTTGTTACACTTGTATGAATGACGGATTGTATTCCTTAATACCATTCGTGGGGTGGCATACATAACTCCCCAACTCTATGAGCTCTTATCTCCTCCTACACCATGACCCAGCACAACTATAGGGATTGTAAACAGTGGCTCATGCATTAAATACAACCAATAAAGACCTAGTACGCCTCGGTTCATGTTTCTTAAGACGTTCAAGCATGTTACCATTTGGAGATCTGCCAGTTTTCTTAAGCCTAACATATAAATCATTCATTCAAAACAAGAATAGACAAGTAATCAACACATAATCAACATCTAGGTTTCATTAGATCTAAGCAAACACAAGAGAGATCTAGCCTAGCATAGTAGAATTGAGACAAGAACAAAAGATAAACAACCAACACATAGACATATTGATTGAATTGAAAGTACACTTATCTCAATTACAATGCAAGGTCTCAAGGGTTTGGAACCCTTGAAAAACCTGTGAAAGAGGCACCAAAATCGTCTTTAGGGTTTCACCAAAACTTCTCCTCTTCTAATGAAAAAAACTAGAAAACTATATATAGGAAAAACAGTCTGACGGCGTCAAGAGTTAATTCTGACGCCGTCACCTCGCCGCCATAAACTTCCTCGGACGGCCTTGATCCACCTATGACGGCCTATGTGACGCCGTCACCACCCACGGTAAATTATTCTTGGCCACTTTGACGCCGTCACCAGTACGTATGACGCCGTCACCACCTTCGATATTTAATTCTTCATGTCTGACGCCGTCAAGCTTTTGGTCTTGACGCCGTCACCTTGTATCCTCAGCTTGGATTTTTGGTACTTTGCCGTTTTCTTCACTTTATGCTCCAAAAACGTCCAAAATAGCCTCTTTTCCAGAATTCACTCTCCAAACACCTAAAATCACAAAAGGAACGATTTAGGGCAATATTTGATCAAATAAAGTCGGATTCGGGCTTAAATGACCCCCTAAAAACGGATCATTTTTCGCCTCATCATATACCCTTACACTTGAGATTTGCTTGTCCTCAAGCAAATGAGCTTTTATTCTACTCAAAAGACAAGTTAGGGGTCATTTAACACTAATATAAAAGTAATTACAACAAATAATCGTTCCACTAAAGACCAATAGACAAGCACGTAGGTCATACACAAGCACCTCACAAATAGTGTTTAGATACTCACATCTCTCGGGTGTAATAAAGTAATATAACATTATGGAAATGGAAGATATCTCTCACTACCTGTCATAGCAAAATAGATTACCATAGGCTTGGGAAAGGATCAAACCTCCACCACATGGCGTAAGCACCTAGGATAAACTATCAAAGAGGTCTTTTTAAAGGGTTGTAACGTTAGGTGTAGGGATATGAATTACACGGTTTTGTTGGATAAAGGAAGTTTTACTGGTGGCGAGTTAACAATCTTAGTTAATTACATGTACAAGATGGCGTTGCTAAGCCAAGATTAGACTCGACTTAAGCTAATAAATGAAAAATAACAAAAACATAAAATGAACATAAAATAAAAACGGGATGGTAGTCCGTATGTTTTTTCTCTCTTTTTCTTTTTTATTTTATTTTTCTTTTTCTTAATTTTTTCGATTTTTTTTTTTTTTTTTTTTTTTTTTTTTTTTTTTTTTTTTTTTTTTTTTTTTTTTTGCATACACTCTTACCCTACCATCCAAAATAATACATCATAGGGGATGAGAATTCCCCTTACACTTGAATCTTTACATACTTTACATTAAACTAATCTAATGACTCGAATTAAGAAAATTAAAACACTTGGAGCACTTTTAAGATTAACGCACGTATGGGGGTAATAAGTGATGTTCTTCCCCATTACTCCATAAAATAAGTACTTACCCACGAGTCCCAATCGTCCCAAAACAATATGTACAAGGATATGACTCGACTTAGCAACCATGTAATCAATTAGAAAGTTAACTTAGGGTTTAACAAATAACAATAATGCACTAAAAATGAGCGCATACACAGAAGGCGAAGACGATTTGGTTGTACATTTAAGTGGGGTGTAACAAATTCTTCCTTTAAGTAAAATGCTTAAAGTTAGAAACGAAAAGATAGGCTCGGAGGGGTGTACTAGGGGTATCGTGTACTAAAAATGAGTACAACGCTAAGGGTGTGGGAAAAATTAGTTGACTTAACTAGCCAAGTAATATGACTTAAATGGTCAAGTAATTATAATACGGGTTTAACACAAGGGTGATCCTAATGCCTCTTATCATGTAGTAAATCCTACTACACGAATGTAGTCTCACTAGCGGTCTCGGGATGCATCACTAACGCAAGTTCTAGAATCTAAATGCTACCGGTACACTCATAAGCACTAATAATGAATGCTTTTCCTATCAAATCTAAAGGCGAACCTCACGTTTTTGGGTGGAAAATTTTTCTGAATATACGGTTATGTGCTAGTCATACAACCTCCTATCCATGAGACGCTTGCTATGGCTAAAGTTTCACTCCTAAATGTTGTAAAAAATTTTAAATTTGGCGCTAAAATTACACTAACAAGTATTTCTCGTAGTCTTATTACTCATCTACTATCAAACAAAACAAACTTAAGCGAAAGTGCATATGTAAGGTATCATCTTTTTACCCTCCCCTTACACTTAAGATGAACATTGTCCCCAATGTTCAAGTAAAGAATGTAAAAGTTAAAAAGTAAAGAGAATGAAATCAAATACTCCCTTGATTCGCTCGGTATGGATTTTAGTTGGCCAGGTTAAATCTTCTTCCAAGAAAACGAACAATCAAAGCTTCCCTTCCAGAATATAAATCATCTTCTTGTGATAAATAACCTGTAAATCCTGACAAAAGTAGACAAGGCAACCTCGCGTAAAATCGGTGGCATCCTATATAAGTTACTAAATCCTAGAAAACAAAGTAAGATATAATGCTTGTGGAATGAAGTTTGCAGATTTCCTGGAGATTATAGAACTTAATAATTCATAAAAACCATAAGACCCCGTTAGAAAAACAAAACCGGTAAAATTTCCAGATTTTAACTCCTGACGCCGTCAAGAGCAAACCCTGACGCCGTCAGAATGGACCTGCAGAAATTCTTATGTTAAGTTTCCGGAAAATTTCTGGAAAAACTTTGTCCTACTTCCTGGAAAATCTTGCAAAACTTCATTATGACTCAATACAAGCATTTGACTCTAACAAATACGAATATACATGTTCATTAAATATTGTGGATAATCATGATCGGTTTGTTTCTTAAAAACATATTTGGGGTTTCCCCTTACACTTATCTTTTGCAAAAATACCTCTAGGTTGAAGTTAAGACTAGTCTAAACAATATAATAAAGTATTTCCACTTTTTAGTAGAGAAACATGATCAACCAACAATAAAAATAAAACATGCATACGGAAGCAAATAATAATCAAACAAATAAAAATCACACAAAACATGGGTTGCCTCCCAAGAAGCGCTTTTCTTTATTTACGAGTCTTGTAGCTAGACTCAAAGTCATGGGTTACTACGTGATTCGGGTGAGTTCCTCATTGAGGACATCTTTGGGATCGAACTTAGGTTTCAACTTCCTATCGGTTCCCTTAGTGTGGTATGACCTTTCAAACTTTTCTCCATCCGGATCATACAAGGTCATTCTAATATGCCATGACCCGTCACCTTCTTTAGGTGGCTTGTCCCACCTCCATTTATACTTATCTCCATCTCTTTTCCATTTATTCAACTCTATATTAATAGGCATTACGCTCAAGAACTCAATCATCTTTCTAAAGACTAAGGGGTCCTCAAAGGGATCTAGCTCCTCATCCCTAGCTATGAGTTGTTCTACCGAATGTGTCTTCTCAACGAAATCCTTTTCTAGATAAAATGGGCATTGAGGTCCTATGAAGTTCCTTTCTATCCAAGGTCCATATCTAGATGGTCTCCTATTCATCTCTACCCAATGCGGTGTTGGTTCATCATCACAATCATAACTATGCTTCTTAACATCATACACCGACCAAGTATCGCCTTCTCCTACCGCTATCTTGGATTCCTTGCAATATATCATGGCACTAGCGGTTGCTAAAAATCCTCTTCCTACCAATAATGGGCATGTAGTGTCACTAACCATGTCTAGGACGTGAAAATCCGCTAATATAGTTAACCTTCCTACGTGAACAACTACATCCTTAATCATTCCAACTGGGTGGGCAATACTTCCATCCGCTAGCCCTATCAATACCTCCGTTTCCTCTAACTTTCCTAGCTTAAGAGCGGTGAATAAGGATAAGGGAATCAAGTTGAGGCTTGACCCTAAATCGGCTAGTGTGTCGAAAGCTTCGGATCTTCCTATCTTACAAGGCAAAACAAATATACCCGGATCATCAAGCTTTTTAGGCAACTTGTTTTGAACGAAGGCGGTCCCATTTTTACCTAGCTTATACTTCTCATATTTTTCTAGGAGGGCACTATAGTAAGGAGCACGCGCTAAGACATCAATGACGGGGCGTTCAAGGTGAAGTTCTTTGAATTCATCGTCAAGGTCTTGCGTAAGAGGTGTTTCAACTATGCTTTTGACCGGCTCTATAGTGGGTGTTTTAGTTGATTGGTCCTTTTGGGGAACTTGGTGTTGTTTGAAACACGTGCTCGTTGATTTAACCGAGTAGTATTGTGGACACGAAGTGGGTGACGAAACTGAAGACATGGCATTAACGTTTAGTTTCGGATTCTTGATGGTGTCACTTGGGAGTGCTCCCATTTCTCGGTCATTGAGAACTTTCAACAATGCATCAATTCTATTGGTCATCTCGCTTTGATTTTGTTTGAAATCGGCTTCAAACTTAGCTATGCGGGCTTCTTGAGATGCCATGAACTTTGACATCAATCCTTCAAGATTGTTGGTACTACCATAGTTGTTAGAAGGATTGTTGTTGAAGGTACGGTTGGATGGTGGACCGTTTGATTGGTAACGATTAGGCGGATTGGAAGAATTTGGTTGATTTTGTTTCCACCTAAGGTTTGGGTGATTTTTCCATGAGGGGTTATATGAATCACCGTATGTGTTTGGCTCGGGCTTGAAATTGTACCACTTATCTCCCGCTTCGTTGGTACGCGTGGATGCGTAGTCCGCAAAAGCTGTTCCGGGGAGTTCCACACAATCACGAGTGTCATGGGGACCACTACATAATTCGCATGAAGAAGTGATTTTGTTCACTTGGCTTGAATGCTTCGGAGCTTCGTAAGATTTCATGAGAAACTTGACTTGGTCCTCAAGTTCCATGATCCTACGGTCGGGAGTGCTTGAATTATTCGAAGGCAAAGATATTGCCTTGACCGTTTTGTTCAAATCACGGGGATCATTCCAACTTTCGTTGTCATAGAGAGCAAGATCTTCTATGAGTTCCCATGATTGTTCCGCACTAAGATCACGTAGCTTACCACCCGCCGATTGGTCAATGGTTCGCCTCGTGGAGATGTCGATATGGTCATAGAAGATTTGGACTTGGAGCCAAAGATCTATGCCATGATGAGGGACTTTTTGGAGTAAGTCCTTGAAACGAGTCCATGCTTCATAAAGAGATTCATTTTGACGTTGTTGAAACATCAAGATGTCATTCCTAAGTTTAGTAGTTCTCCCCGGTGGGAAAAATTGAGCAAGGAAACGAGTGGTGAGATCATCCCATGTGGTGATGGATCCCGCGGGTAAACGCTCAAGCCATTGACTAGCTTGATCCCGTAGAGAGAATTGGAATAGGCGTAAACGGGTAGTCTCTCTAGTTTCAACACCTAGGTCTATGGAATCTACGATTTTGAGGAAGTCCTTAAGGTGTTGGTTTGGATCTTCGGAACGAAGTCCATGGAATGCACATCCGCTTTGCACCAACCGGATGGTGTCGGATCGCAAGGGGGTCACATTGGCTCCGGTGAGCTCAATGGTGTTTCGGTAGCCTTGGTGGCTAGGTCGGGAATACTCTCCTAAGGTTCGGGGCCTAAGGGGTTCTAATGGTGGGTTTTGTTGTGGTGGGATGATGGGTTCAAAGATGTTACCACCTTCCATGATGTCGGATGGTAAAGAGTTACGAACAAAGGCACGAAGAAACAAGATAGACTAAAGAAGACCTAAAAATAAAAATAAAAATCTTACTAGAAAGGAATCTAGCAAGTAGACCTAATAAAAAGAAATCCTAACCTAGACAATAACTATTCCCCGGGCTGCGGCGCCAAAAACTTGATGCGTGGGAATCGCACCTTGCTTTACCTCTCGAGGGATCCCGAGAAGCTTACAACCCCCACCAGGCAGTGTACCTGATCGTTGTAGTATAGTATAGTGACAAGTACCGGGGGATTGATCGTTCAGCTTAGGAATAGTGTCGCTAGGATTAGAAAACCTAATTAATAGTTCTAGAGGTGAGGGATGATTATTTTTGTATTTTTATATTTTATGAAAGCAATTAAAATCTCGGGTTTTGAAGGAGTGGGCGGAATTAGTTGCTAATCAACTAACCCAAAGCTAAGATGCAATCAAAATAAAATAATAAAAATGAAATTAAACTAATTAAACTAAAGTTGTGAGCAGTAATTGGAGAAATTGTGTTTACTTAGACTTCATTACTCCCTAGATATCTTTTACATGTTAATTACTTGTTACACTTGTATGAATGACGGATTGTATTCCTTAATACCATTCGTGGGGTGGCATACATAACTCCCCAACTCTATGAGCTCTTATCTCCTCCTACACCATGACCCAGCACAACTATAGGGATTGTAAACAGTGGCTCATGCATTAAATACAACCAATAAAGACCTAGTACGCCTCGGTTCATGTTTCTTAAGACGTTCAAGCATGTTACCATTTGGAGATCTGCCAGTTTTCTTAAGCCTAACATATAAATCATTCATTCAAAACAAGAATAGACAAGTAATCAACACATAATCAACATCTAGGTTTCATTAGATCTAAGCAAACACAAGAGAGATCTAGCCTAGCATAGTAGAATTGAGACAAGAACAAAAGATAAACAACCAACACATAGACATATTGATTGAATTGAAAGTACACTTATCTCAATTACAATGCAAGGTCTCAAGGGTTTGGAACCCTTGAAAAACCTGTGAAAGAGGCACCAAAATCGTCTTTAGGGTTTCACCAAAACTTCTCCTCTTCTAATGAAAAAAACTAGAAAACTATATATAGGAAAAACAGTCTGACGGTGTCAAGAGTTAATTCTGACGCCGTCACCTCGCCGCCATAAACTTCCTCGGACGGCCTTGATCCACCTATGACGGCCTATGTGACGCCGTCACCACCCACGGTAAATTATTCTTGGCCACTTTGACGCCGTCACCAGTACGTATGACGCCGTCACCACCTTCGATATTTAATTCTTCATGTCTGACGCCGTCAAGCTTTTGGTCTTGACGCCGTCACCTTGTATCCTCAGCTTGGATTTTTGGTACTTTGCCGTTTTCTTCACTTTATGCTCCAAAAACGTCCAAAATAGCCTCTTTTCCAGAATTCACTCTCCAAACACCTAAAATCACAAAAGGAACGATTTAGGGCAATATTTGATCAAATAAAGTCGGATTCGGGCTTAAATGACCCCCTAAAAACGGATCATTTTTCGCCTCATCAACGGCACCCAAACCTTGGATTGATGCGTCACAATATACCACGAAGTCCTCACTTCCTTCAGGTAGTGCTAATATCGGTGCTTCACAAAGCTTCTGCTTCAAAAACTGAAATGCCGATTCTTGTTCCTCTCCCTATTCAAACTTCTTCTTCTTCTGTGTTAACTCAGTCAAAGGTTTAGCAATCCTTGAGAAACCTTCAATAAGCCTTCGATAGTAACCGGCAAGACCTAAAAATTGGCGTATCTCAGTAGGACTCGTAGGTGACGCCCAATTTTTAACAGCTTCGATCTTGGCGGGATCAACATGAATACCCTTACTGTCGATAACATGCCCAAGAAATTGTACCTTCTCAATCCAAAAATCACACTTTGAAAATTTGCCGTATAATTTCTCTTCTCTGAGCAGTGTTAGTATAGCCTTTAAGTGTTCTGCGTGCTCTTCCTTACTACGTGAATAGATAAGGATATCATAGATGAATACAATCACAAACTTATCCAAATAGGGTTTGCACACTCGGTTCATTAAGTCCATAAATACAGCGGGTGCATTTGTTAGACCGAATGGCATTACTTGGAATTCATAGTGACCATATCTTGTCCTGAAAGCCGTCTTAGGGATGTCTTCTTTCCTAACTCTCAGTTGGTGATAACCCGATCTCAAATCAATCTTCGAGTAGACACTCGATCCTTGCAGTTGATCAAACAAATCGTCAATCCTTGGCAACGGATATCGATTCTTAACCGTAAGTTTGTTCAACTCACGATAATCGATACACATCCTGAAGGTTCCATCCTTATTCTTCACAAACAACACCGGGGCTCCCCACGGTCATGAACTAGGGCGAATAAATCCTTTATCTGACAATTCCTGCAATTGCCCAGACAACTCCTTCATTTCCGACAGTGCTAGCCTATAGGGTGCTCGTGCTACGGGTGCTGCTCCTGGCATCAAGTCAATTTGAAATTCCACTTGACGAGTCGGCGGAAGGCCAGGCAAGTCCTCAGGGAAAACTTCTGGAAAGTTCCTGACTACTGGCACATCCTCGAGTCGCTTCTCTTCCGACTTCTTCTCGGTGACTTGAGCCAAAAAGACTTGACATCCTCGTTCGATGTACTTTACAACTTTGACGCAAGAAATGATGCTCAGACGTGTCTTACTTCGCTCGCCGCGAACAACCAGGGTTTTGTTATTCAGTGGGATGTGAACGACCTTTTCGTCACAAACGATCTTAGCGCGGTTCTCGGATAACCAATCCATTCCTACAACGACGTCGAAACTACCAAGTCTAATGGGCATAAGGTCAATGGCGAATGGGGTGTCTAGTAGTCGAAAGATGCAACCTCAGAGTATAGTGTTAGTGCTCACTAGCTTTCCATCGGCTAGTTCAATCTCATACGTGGTGTCTAATTTGGTCGGTGTAATATTAAGTAGGGGTGCAAGAGAAATAGATACGAAACTTTGATCGGCTTCGGAATCAAATAAAACTTTAATGAGGTAGTTGTTTAGAAAGAACGTACCCGTGACTACGTTCGGATCTTGCTGGACATTTCCATCTCCCAGCACGTATACTCTCCCACGTGCATTGTTATCCTTGTTAGGGCACTGACGCCTGTAGTGTCCTTTCTCTCCACAAGCATGGCATACTACAGCCACGGGTTGCAAGTTAGCTCCTGTAGCATTGCAATCTTGTGTCTTATGTCCAGTCCTTGAACACTTCCCACACTTAGCATAGCAGGATCCATTGTGATGCATATTACACTTGTCACAGAATGGAAGAGGTCTAGCATACCTAGCATCCTTAACTGGTGCGGCGACATAAGCTCTGACAGCTTCCTGTCGTCGGTTCTGTTGATTGTGGTGGGTGTTTCTGTCATGGTGGTAGTTACGGTTGGGGTTTCGGTTGTTGTTGTTGTTGCTGTTGTTGTTGTTGTTGTTGTTTGTCCTTCGATCATCAAACTTCCTTTTGTGATCGTTGCTCCCCTGAGCAGAGTTACGCTTAATCTCCCGGTCTAGCAGTCTTTGGGCAATAGTCATTGCTTCTTCCAAAGATTGAGGCTTAGACGAGGTGACGTTTCCCTCAATGCTTCTGGCTAATCCTTCTATGTACCTTTCCAACAACTTTTCCAAATCGGGAACCTTTGAAGGGCAAAGTGTGGCAAGCTCCTGAAATCTCCTATCGTAAGCCCTGAGATCATTTCCTTTCACAACCAACGTGTGAAACTCATCTTCTAACTTCTTGATCTCACCTCTAGGGCAGAACTTCTTCAGCATCTTCTCCTTAAAGTCAGCCCAGGTAATCTGATAGGCCTCTTCCACACCTATATTCTGAGCAGTTGCATTCCACCAAGACAACGCGTCTTCCAACAATGTTCCAGTAGCAAACGAGACTCTGCTTTCAGCGGCACAACCGCTCCTCACAAACACAGTCTCAGTTCGCTCAAACCATCGAGCAAGCTCTGTCACTTCTTCAGTCCCTTTGAAGTGAGATGGTTTACAAGCTATGAAGTGCTTATAGGTACACTTCCGAGTTGCAGCGGACTCGCTCTCAGCAGTGGCTCGGTTATTGCTACTAGTTCGTGCCATTGCAGCAGCCTGCTCTTCTAAAGCTGCAGCAACACTGTCGGCAACCAACTTTCTGATAGCAGCCTGGGTCATAGCGGGTGACAAAGTAGCAGTAGCGGTTTTCCTTGGGGCCATAACTCTATAAAATCGCAAGTGCATAAGTACAAATCCCAAACATCAATAACAAGAGAAATAATGTAGCCAAACTCATAATAGTCGAGATCATCACAAAGTACATATCACAACCACACCATGAATACATACATCAACATAAACCATATCATTCATAAATAATCATCACGACATGTAACAACACACATGGAAATTATAATGAATCTCAATATGGGAGCATAATAAAAGATCAGACAACAAGAACATCATAAATCAATATCAATACGTTACAATCATAACCAACATAGAGTTTTAATAATTTTGAATTCATTGTTACAAAACAATAAGATACAACATTATTAATGCCACAGGCGGCAAGTTAAGATGTCTCTGTAAGTAATGACATGTCATAGATCTATGAAGGTTCAGGTGCGCCTCCTGATCTCCCCTCCAGCTCTCTGATGATCCTGATCATCTCTAACATCTCCAAATCTTTGGATCTCTCACGGGCCTGAATCTCCTCAATAGTGGCTTAAAGTGTGTGGATGGTAGAACTAGATACGGCTAACTCATGTGTCTGATGCTCCATCATCTCCTGTGTGATGGCCGCAATCGCTCTCAAATCATCTATCTCATGCCTCTGAATATCTAGCCGATGACCAAACTCAGTGATGGTAGCCTGTGCCTCCTCGATCTCTGTCCCCATCATCTCAAATACCATCTCTAGAGTTGTCCTATGTACCACAAGGTTCGTGACCTCCTCCTGCATACACTCTATCCTCTCCAAGGATATATCCTCAATAACGCTCAACAGCTCATCAAGGCGATCCTCATGTCTCACTAACCTAGCAGCCAAAAGAGGGATAGTATGGTGTATCGGCTCCCCAGTGACCGGTAACACCGCTGGAGAGCCATCTCCAAGCTCAGCAGCCCTAGGCGATCCCTCAACCAATCTCCATCTACGAATGTAGTCTAACAAAAACGACCATCGACGAGCATCAACCAATCTATGAATGCCAGGTGAGGTGGGGGTCTTGGTGGGAGCAGGTGATGGTACAGGTGATGTAGCAGGTGATGGTATCGGTATGGTAGTAGTCTGTGAGTAGAAAACTGTAGGTGGTGGCATGGGTGGCAAAACCTCAGAGGTGTGAGGTGCGGTGTAAGTAGGTAGCATGTAAGGATGTCGCTCAGGTGGGGGTGATACGGGTGATGGTGGAGGTGCTGGTGATGCCATAGGTGTCAGATCTGGCATAGAAACAGGTGGTAGTACAGATATGGGTGATGGTACAGGTGTAGGTACAGGTGTAGGTACAGGTGGTGTAACAGTAGAAGCAGGCAAAATACAGACTCGTTTCTGAGCCGTGCATTTGCGGGTATAGTCTCCCTCATGATATCGAAACAACTCTCCGAAAGGCTCAGGCTCATAGGGCTCAAGAATCCTCACTCGCTTGCGCCGACGAATCGGTGCAGGCGGGGATGGTGGTGGAATAGAAGCAGCAGTGTCAGAAGTATCGGAGTCAGAAGACTCGTCATCAGCATCTGAACCGGTGTGGTGACTAGCAGGTGGTGTAGGATGATCATCAGCCGCAAGAAACTGCTGAGATGTCAGGTACTGATCATAAAGGTACTGCCCCTGTGTCATAGGTCCACAGACAGGACGAAAGAGAGGCTGAATAGCAAAAGAATCAATGGGTGTAGAAGCAACTTCACCCTCCTCAAAGGGCTCAGTATCAGCAGATGGGTCTCTAGATGGAACAGGAGATGGTATAGTAGGTGATACAAGTTGGGTGTCATGGTCAGAATCATGGGTGTCTCGGGTGTCATGGGTGTCATAGTCAGATAAGTCAATAGTAGGGTAAGTGGATGATGCTGGCACGACTTCGTCACTGTCGGACAAAATAATAACCGGGGGCGACATGGTACTGTAATATCCCAAAAAATAGCAGTAATATAAGTCATTTAGTCTACATAATGCTACATGCACAGTGATCATAGTGTCATAGTGAGCTAAATGCAATGGGTGCTAAAAATTAAACCTTAAAACATGACGTTGGCAAGCGCGGGCACGGAGGGCACTTTGGTGATAAATAGTTTGTTTAAAAATCCGGTGAGGTTATAGTCCAATGTTTTGAAAAATCATTTGGTTCTCTATAACCATGGCTCTGATGCCAATCTGTAACACCCCAAAAATTTGATAAGCAGCGGAAGTCTAATCGGGGTCATTACAGTTTAGTACACAGTCATACTCATAGAAACAATTCAAAAGATAGTCAATATCATTCCATGAAAACTCAAATATTCAGAGTTACAAACTTTTTTCCAAAATGTTAATTGTTTAGCAAATGAAGTGATGAGTTTGTAAAGAATGATATAATTATTGAAATCAAAGGGAGGTCCTGTGCCCTTTTGCCAGCTCCGTGCCGCCATGCTTGCTAATTTCCTGAGATAAACATGCTTAAAAAGTCAACACAAAGGTTGAGTGAATCCATAGTAGCTTAAATAGTAATAGTGTGAACACAAGTCAAGCATTTGAAATAAACAAACCAAGATAGACAGGTCTTGACTAAACTGGTGAAATATTGCTCCTAAGCCTCACGAAACGCAAGCCTTAACATTGATTTGACATATCATAAAGATAATAACAATCACCTACACCCCAGCGGATGTAAATGACAAGGGGGCCCTCGGTGACAGGAAATGTGCCAAATTTCTATAATACCTCGAATATAGCACACCTCCTGCCAAGTAATCACCTTGACAGAGGTGGGCTACCATTCCAATAGATCTATCAACTATATTCGCGCTCACTCGCAAGTGATTAAGGTTCGTGATATGAGGGACTTGTAGCACAGGTGTCAACTTAGGCAATATCAGGTGATAACAGCATACAGAAAAATACTTGTGTTCGATTTATAGCATGTATCTCCCCACGGGGTTTAAAAACAATTAAAAATGTGGGACCATGAACTCACCTGAAAGGTGTGTGTGAATCACAACGGTGCTCAAAAGTGACGGTGTACTGCTATGACTAGCAATGAAATTCGTCCGACTTGCGACCTAAATAATACATTGTAATCGGTGTTTTAGATTCGTGTTGTAAATGACATGTGATATGTCACGTGTACGGTGATATTCGTTCGGGTGTCTTAATATATTCCAAAATAACTTCACGTAGTTATTTGTAACGTGTTACGAACCGGTGTTCGATAAATTATTAACTCGTTTGTGAAAATAATATTGTTTAAAAATATTAAATATTTTTAGTAAAGTTATATATATATATATATATATATATATATATATATATATATATATATATATATATATATATATATATATATATATATATATATATATATATATATATTTTTTTTAAAGTTTCTCAAAATATATACATATTTATATATAAAATCAATTTATAAAAAATGATTAATTATAAGATACCTTTTCATATTTAACCCTTAACTTTATTAAAGTTACATTTTTTACCCTTTGGTCAAAATAATTACATTTTAGTCCTTTTTGTACTTTTTACACTTTATTACCCAAGCTTTTGAAAAATACATTTTCTACCCTCAACTTCTTATTAGAAATCGATAATATACAATTTAGTCCGAAAGTTTGTGTCTTTGTCACTTTTTGCCCCTTAACGTGGGTCTTTTGCAAAAATGGTCCAAAATCATAGTTTTCGAAAGTTAACTTTTATTTTTATAAAAAGTCACTATTTTTATCTTCTAAAATTTATAAAAATCGGTTTTTATAAATTTTATATCATTTCGAAAATCCTATAATTCCAAGTCGAAAAGTTTCATACGATTTTGCATTGGGCTCGTTAGCCCGGTTATGGCCCAAAATGGGTTTTTCTTGTTTTAAGATTCTTGTTCGACTAGGACTTGGTTTTGGTCTCGTTCTCATGGTATAAAATCGTGTAAGGTTTGCATGTTGTGCTAGTTCGATTAAGGGTGAGCTAAAGAATCAGTGGATCGAATAATATAGGTATGTTGTACGTATAAAAATGAAATGGTGAGCCCTTTCCTAGGGGTGTTGAGGCGTGTACATATATACAATAAGTGCAATGAATGTAAAATAAATGGTGTGTGTCGTGTGTATGTGATGTGCATGATACGAGTAAAGTAGAAAATGAAAAGAGAAGTGATCAACTTACAACACCAACTAGGGTGGTGAGGATGTCGTGTGATGTGAGCTACGAGAACTTAGTAAACGTGGTGTCCCTTCATTTCAAATGATCCTTTTCCTTCGAGAGTTACCCAACTCGTTTCCAAAACCCAAAAACCTTGTGTGTGTGACCCTTGATTCCTCTCGACAGCAACAAGAAAGAAAGCACTAGAGTGTTTGTGATTGATAACTTTGGTGGAACTTGAGAGTGTGAGTTAAATTGCATTTAATGTGGTTTATATAGGGTGACAATGGTGGTTCAAATGGTCTCCTTGTATCATTACACAAGTCAAATGGTCATTCAATAGGAGACAAAGTTGTCTAGCTTCTTGGGTGTAGTCTTGTCGAGTAATGGTAAAAAAGAAACAACAATGAATTACTTGGAGTAGTTTATGTGTAGGTTAGGCTAATAGAGGATTAAACAATTGTGATTTAGTGCATGTGTGGTAATCTTGTTGGGAGACATGAGACATATGATCCATGGGGTAATAGAATCCTTGGTGTATAATTTGATCGACCAATGGTTTGACGGCTCCTATGGTGGCTCTTTGTTGCTAGGAACAAAGTCAAAGGAAGGGTGCCATGCTTGTGTCGTGTGAGTAGGGAACAATGGATTCAAAATGTGTGCAAATATTTAGATGGTGAGGGAGTTGGTTTCTGCTTTCGGGTGACATACTACGCAGAAGAAGAAAACACAACAAACATAACAAACGGGCTTGTGGAAATATTGGCCCAACGAATCAAAGGAAAAGAAAAAGAACATGTGGGCTTGTGAGTGGTTCGGCTCAAGTGAATCAAAGAAAGAAAGAAAGAAAGAAACCGTGTGGGCTTGTGGTTTGTGCTCGGCCCGAATATGACGAGGTATCGGTGATTAGTAAAATTGTGAATTTGGTTTCGGTGTCGGTGTTGGTTTGTGAAAACCATAAATACATAAACGGTGTCGTCATACGTATATATATACTTATATATACATAGTGATAATAAATTTGTAATAATTAATATATACATATCGTTATATATATATTAATAATATCTCGGTGTCCAAATAGGGTGTCGGGTCACAAGTGGGAGTTACCGGTGCTAACCTCATTGGGTGACATCCAAGAGTGACAATCGGGTGATATTGGGTGACAAAACGTAATCGGGTGTCAAACAAACGGTGATCAAAACAATCGGGTGTTAAAACAAACAGTGTCTCGTATAAAAATTTCAAATTAGCCCGCAAAATGGCTTAGTTTAGAATAGTGTTGATAATTAGCATTAATAAATGACCTGGGATTTTACGGAGTATTACAGATCCTCTCTTCTAAATTCTCCAATATTGCCTCTTTTTGTTCATTAGTTAAAGGTTGGGTAACTTTTGGTGAATTTGGTGGTGTACTAGGTAGTGATGATGATGATGATGTGGAATTAGTTACTTTTGGGATGGAGGGTTGGGTAAGTTTGTTTAGTGTTGCTTTCTTCCTATTCCCTTTTCCCATCTTACAAACCTCTTCCTTTCCTTCCTTTTTCTCTTCCATACCTTCACAGAACTCCGCTATCATAACATCCACTTCTTTTTCTTCCTCCAAATCAGTTATATTGATCATTAACTCACTAAGTGCAAAGTCTACCGTGCACTTGGTAGTCACAAGAAATTCCCTACCAAAAACAACCTCCGGTTCATCAGAATTGCAATAATCAAGAACAACAAAGTCAACCTTAAAAATGTGTCCATGAATGTTCACTTTCACATCCTTAACCTTCTTTCTACCATAATCCTCATATTCAAGACGAACAAAACCAAGCTTGTATAAAACATCCTCCGTTATATAGTTATCCCCATACTCCATATTAAGTTCCACATCCCAAGCCTTGATCCCCTCCACCGCACAAGGTGTAGAATACCTCATGTGTGGGGCATCATACTTCTTAGAAGGAGCTCTTGTGAAAACAACCACGCTTTTCTTAGGTTCCTTAGGTGAACAAACATCATTCTCCCCAACTATGTCTCCATTTTCCAAATTCGTTTTCGCTTTCTCCAACATGCTTTCCAATCTCTCCAAAGAATCGCCCGAATCTTTGAACATATCCTCCAAGTTCCTTAAGTACTCCGAAATTTGACTTAAACTCTCCATTTCACTAAAGCAAATTACTAACTATAACATAACCATCAACAAAACAACCAAATCATTAGCGTTGGGGTTAGTCATAATAAAAAATAAACTTAAAATGAAACAATACCTAATAAGTTAACAAACCAAAGCTATAAAAACACAAAAACAACTCAAAATAAAAATTACAAAAAATTAAATCCAAGGCATCCAACCGTTCGGTTTTACATCCAACTGATAGGTTGGATCCTACACAAATTCTAACCGGATCGGTTACGGGTTGTAACCGATCGGTTAGATTGAACCTGTAATTTTTTTTATATTAAAATTAAAATTAAAAAAAAAAAAACTTTTATTCTAATGATTTACTTAAACTTAAACTATATTTACTATTATTAAATCTTAAATAAAAAAAACTTAATTATTAAAAACATTAAAAACTTTTCATTATCCTAAACTTTAAATAACATAAACTAAATTAACTACTTAATTAACCACTATTTAAAACAATAAATACTAATCATAAAAGAAAAACTTCTAATTAATGAAAATTAACTCAAAACAATCAAAACTAATCATAAACCAACTTAATTAACATTAACTAGCTATTAATTAAAATGATAAAAACATTTAGAAAACCCTTTCGGCCAATATTCTCCAAAGATGTTTTTATCAACAAATTAAGCAAGATTAGATATTATCCCAACAAACTCATAAATTAAGAAGAGTTTTCAAGCATCACCTTTTTAAAGAAAAGAATACTCCATGACTAATTACATCATTCACATAAGTATATACCAAATCACTCCATATCAATTATATTAAAATACAAGTAGTAAACAAAACATTCATTATATTCAAAGTAACAAGAGTTCATTGTAAATAACAAGGTGTACCTAGCTTGAGAATTACAAGAACTAAAACCGTGGAACTATAGCAACCACACGCCTCCAATCGACTACCAAATACAATAAACAACTCCACACACTTAACCAAACTATTGAGACTTTAACTCAAAGCTTCCCTGGATGTTCTTACTGCTGTAGCAACCTTTTGGGTGAGAAATATTAAGATAGTAATAACTTGGTGTAAGTTATTACTTAGGATTTTGTGGTACTCTTTTGTTGTAAGCCTAGATATGATTAAATAGCCTCCAAGTCACTTAATTCTCAAGTAAAAATGTTCCCAAGAAGTTATTAGTGAGAAATGATCAGCCATCCATGATAATGAGGAGTAAAAACGTCGTTAAATGCATTCTTGTCAAAACAGTCATCATCCAACCGATCGGTATTGCATCCAACCGATCGGTTGGATATTCTGGTCAATTCCAACCGAATCGGTTACGGGCTCCAACCGATCGGTTGGTTTTGACCTGTAACCAATTATTGACTTTTTCTTTGTTATTCTTCGTCACATGGATTCTCTTCCACTTTGGTGCTAATTCCTTCCATAGAACTTGATATTATCTCGACATATGAACGTAGAAATCTTGAATCTATCAAATCCTTGAGTCCTTGTGTGATTCTTCACTCAATTCCTTTTCGAAAATCTCTAATTGTGCTCCTTCACTTCATTTCTTCATCTTTTCATCACTTTTTCCTGTTTTTGGCTACATTTGCTTGTACAAACACTTTTCCATGATTAAGTAACAAATACGTACAAATATGGCCAAATATGATGCATAAAACACACCTAAAAATATGTATAATTTACGTGTTATCACTCACAGCCACCAATTAGAGGTAAATCATTTTAGTTTGTTTTGTTTTTTTTTTATTTGGTTTGGATTTTATTTTTAAATTGGTTTATGATTTTGGTTTTGGTTTGGTTTATGATTTTATTTACTTTCTTACAGCCAACGCCGTCGTTCACTGCTGCCATCGCGGACCCACCGCCGTTTGCTGTTGCCGTCGCCGTCTGCCACCGCCGCCAACCACAGCCAACCCATCAATTTTGTTTAAAGGTTTGTGTTTTGTTTAATGTGTTTTGTCTATTTAATGTTTATTGAGGTTTTATTTTTTATTATTTTTTTATTTTTTTAAATATTTTTGTGTTTGATTTGTTAATTTATGTTTGTGTTTGATTTTGGTAGTATCGCCGTCGCCGCCTACTGTCTCACCGGACCTACCGCAGCCGAACCACTACCGCTATCAAGCCTGCTGTTTGTTAAAGGTATATACAGGTCTAATGCTATATGTTTTATATATGTCTATACCGGTCTAGACACTAGTAGTCTTGAAATAGTTTTACTAGTCTACTTGTCTTTAAATAGTTTTACTAGTCTACTCGTCTTGTAATAGTTTACTAGTCTACTGGTCTATTTCTAATGAATATGGAACCATGCTCTTGGTATACTGTTTATGTAGTGAAAACACTTAAAAAAATTAGTTGTTGTATGGGTATGCAAGTAGTCCTATTTGTGTTGTATTTGTGCAATCAGTTTGACTGCATAGTATGTCTAGAAGTGGTACCATTTGTGTTGTATTTGTACTACTACAACGACAAATTGCAGACCTGTACATTATGTGTAGTACTGCAGCTGATGAGCTAATATTCCTTTTGCCGTCATTTGGTTTGGAGATAACCACTACTTGTGATATTATAACCACCAACCTTGCGCCTTGCTGTTTTATAGGATTTGCACTTTCTTGTACATCAATAAAGCAAGTTGGTCTCACTGGTAGGTAGTATAGATCTATTTAATAAAACATAAAAGTAGGAGCATGATCATTTTTCCAAGGAAGATTCACTTGAGTTCAAATGTAATATAGCAAATTCTATATCATAAGACTGTAATACATGAAGATTAATAATAACATTAAACCAATTACCCAAAACAAGGTGAAACTGTTATGAGAAAGAACTTAACTAACCCAAAGAAACTGAATCAATCTACTGTACTTGGTATTTTTACAGATGGCGTGTGTTGCTCCTGGCAACCATGGAGGGGATGCAGGTGGTGATCCTCCCGAGGATCGACAGCCTAAGCGTCTACCCTACCAGTGTGAAGGTATATTGTCCTCCTCTGGTGCATGTGCTATGTATTCTTTAGTGTCCTCCAATACTATTATCTGCTCGTGAATTAATAAAGGGCCAAATTAGGGGCTGCTTGGTTTGAAAATGATTAACTGATTGGTATAAGCAGATGCATATAACCACCTTTAATAAAAAGGTATGCTCAATAGAAGTTGGCTGCTGTAAATTACAGCCTGTAATGGAACTAATTCAAGTGATGTATGCTTATTTGGTATTAATTATTTGTTAATGGACACGAAGAACTTATTCACATATCTGACCGTATTCATCATTTGTAATATTAACCTTATGTTATTTTTGAACTACACAGGGAGAAATGAAGGCGATTCAAGATAGTAGTAGTGAGTTTGATGACGAGTCAAATGATGACGAGTAATGAGTTTGGAGATGATGGTAGTATTAGCTAGTATCATGATTGGATCTTCTTTTGTAATTTGAATTACTTAAGTATATTACGGAAATTATTAGTATTTGTATGGATCTTCTTTTGTAACTTGTCGGTTTTGAATGAATGAATGAATGGAAGCATTTTGTATTATTGATTTGGGTGATTTACAGCATTGATTTTGATAGATTTTTTCCGGAAAAAATTCCGGAATTGCAGCAATGCTGCTGCTCTTTTTTACTGCACAGACACTTTTAGTAACAGCCTTGGTGTCTCCAAAAGTGAAACTTGTCGTCGCAAAAGGTTACCCCAGAAAACTGACTCAATACATAAGACCACTTTTGGTGACAAATGGTATTGTCGGCAAAGGTTTCCCGCCTTTAAAAAAAATTATTTTAATTATTAATATTTATTTAATAAATAATTAATGATAAAAAAAATTAATTAAGGAAAATGTTTTGGCGAAAAATGGTGTTGTCGCTAAATGCATGGGCCTACTCCGGTCAAAAGATTTTGGCTGAAAATTAATGGGTCCCACTGTTTGACGCCAAAAGTAGAAATTTGTTGTCACAAAAACTTTCTGTAATGGACTATAGGCGACAACCCTTTGGGCGACAACCATCTGTCGCCAAAAGCATCAACGACAACAAAATCTCACTTTTAGTGACAACTCTTTCTGTGGCTAAAAGTCGTTAGTTGACCCTCACTATGGAAAAAACAAACAAACCAAGATCTTTGTAAAAAAAATACCCTCATACATTGATGGAAAATTAAGGATATGAAAATTAAACTAAGGTTATGAATGACTACGCATCCTTTTGAATTCCTATATTGGCAAAAAGAAACCAAGATAGATTCACCATGAACTCGGGGTTGGAAACTCAAAAAGGTCCAAGATATGCTAACTCAACAAATGCTAGGGTGAGCGGAAACCGCACCGCAAGCCGCAAAAACTGCACCAAGACAAAAACCGGTGGATTGGTTTTAAGAAAAAGAAAAACCAATTTTGCAGTTTCAGTTTTACCCGTAAAACCGAACTGATATACCCACATAGAACCGTAGTTGCTATAAATAATAATATTAAATGTTATTTTTTCGAACTTTTGATTGCATAAATTACGTAACAATGCATGTAATTTTGAGTTCCGTCCTTACATGTCATTTATAAACTTGTAATCGTTTGCTTTTACTCTTTTAGCCTTTAATCAACTATGCACATGCAACTTATCATTTCATTTATTTTTGTTTCTTATTTTCTTATAGTGGAATGTTTGTATTACAGTATTAGTTTAAAATCAGATGAATATGGTTATAATGGTGTGTTTACATTAAGCCCAAAATTACTAAATGAGTTCAAGCCCAAAATTACAAGATAGCTAAATTCGGTGCGGTTAAATCGATAAAACCGACTTTGTAAACCGAAAACCACAAAAACCAAAACCGCAAAAACCGCATGGTTTTGGTTTATACTTTTGTAGAAACCGAATGCGGTTGTGGGATTAGGTTTAAGAAGAAGGGGCCGCAATATAGTATATCATATTTAATTAAGTGTTGACTTAGATGCGTTTCAATAATCCCACATAAACTTAAGCCATTGTCTCTAATAACTTTCTTAATCTCTTTTTGCTTAAGAGAACTACACATTCCCTTAACATTCCAAGCTGCAATATTGTATATCATATTTAATTAAGTGTTGACTTAGATGCAATATCATTTTGCATCTGTTCAATACTATCACCAGTCACATTGGACACAACATCTTGAGTTATAAAGTTAGCACTCCCATTATTAATTTGTGCAACTTCATCCTCAAAAGTCACTACATTGTCTTTCCCAAATTGCTTAGTCAGATCATTATAAAAAATTTCACCCACCACATCTTGATACATCTCAAGTTTCTCTTCATCCCAAGTTTCAAACTCTAATTTTGTGAACATCTGTTTAGTTTTAAAGAACATTTTCACTTCTAGCTGCTTCTTTTTAGTGCTCATTTCTTTAATTCTCTCTAACTCATCTCTATAAACCTCATCATACATATTAGCATAAGCTTGATTTTCTGTCAACCCTTTCTCAATCATAGTAGCTTTAACCAAACTATCTGCCTTAACCTTTGAACCCATAGCAATATTCCTGTAGCTGTAACTTATTTGTTTTTCTAAATTCTGAACTTGCTCCTGCATTCCATCATCTTTCATAGCCTTGATACTATCTTGTATTTTACCAGAATAATATTTCTTGATATCATTAGTCCATTTATTTCTCACACTTGTACTAACAAATTAACCCTTACCACATATCTCATCAATCTTACTCTTGATGACTTGCTCCTCATCAACATCTTCATTTTCCTGCTCATTACTAAGAACTGCATACCTATTACCATTATTCTTCTTACTTTCATTAACCTTTGTTTGATTCTTTCTAGGTGCTTCAGTAGTTTTGCTCCTACTTACATCATCTGTTTTATGATTTGCATTAGGGCCTTCATCAACCTTATCTTTCCCTTTATCATTGGATCTATTCACTTCACTTACATTCTTAGCAGGAACATATTGAGTTGTATTCCTATAATTCCTTTGAAAATTATTACCCCTACCATTCATATTACCTCTTCCTCTACCTGCATATCCCCCTCTACCATAAGAAGTTTCACCATAATACATCCTCTGCCCATTACTTACAAAACTTGCTGCATTATTACTTCTTGTATTACCAACCTTTCTTTTATCAACAGATTTCCAATTATCATTTTTATTCTCCATACATGCTTCATTACTAACACTTTCTTTCTTCTGATCAACATTCTGAGCCTTCTCTTTATCAATTATCATAGTTTTACCACACTTATCAGTTTCATGACCAAAAACTTTGCAACTATTACAGATGGGAGGTTTCCATGGATATTTAACTTTCAACTGCATAAATTTACCCAAGCTTTTATAGCAAACATCAATGTTCTCCACCAACCCCTTCTGAGCATCAATTTCAACCAACACTCTAGCAAAATTGGCTCTCCCATTTGCTCTGTTACACATGGCTGTGGTAATCCTATCCATAATGATAGGGTTACCAATCATGCTAGCAATTCTACTTATCCCCTCTACATTCCATGCTTCAAGAGGAATATGCATAATTTTAACCCAAACAGGTACTTTAGTAGGTTCAGGTCTTATCATACACATCCCAACTTCCCATTTTTGAATAAACAATGGCTTACCATCCACAAGCCATGGCCCATTCTCAAGAACCACTTGCATAACTTCTTCAGCATTGAATTTCAGAAAATACAAGCCACACTCATTGACAATAATATCTTCCAAGTTATAATCTCTCCACATTCTTTTTAGATGCCCCATGATTTCCCTGTAACTCAACTGCATACCCACAAAATACCCAACCAATGTTCTATTCCATAGTTTACTTCCCTCTTCAATAACAGGATCAAGATCAACAAATGACTTACCTAACTCATTCATACTAACAAGAATAAATTGAAGTTTATTATCCCCATTAGCTTTCAACCCTTGCACAGCTTCAGCAAAAGACACACTCTTCTTATTCCCCTCATCCCTTTTCCTACTATCAGCCAATACACTACTTCAATTACCTCCTCCATCAACACCTTCAACAGATTTACTACACTCATTACCACTAGCTTGACCCCCATTACCACTACCACTTGATACACTAGCTTGAACCCTTTTACCACTATCAGCAGTTTTACTAGTAGTATTCCCTTTACCAATATCATTTAAGCTAGGCGATTCTTCAGCATTCTTTACTGAAACATCAGCACTAGTATTATTACCAACATTACTTAAAGCTTCACCCCTTTTCAAAATCCTAGGACTTGTAACAGGGCTCCTCCTAGAATTAAGATTAAAATTTTCAGGCATAAACACAGGAATCTCACCAATGTTCACACTTACACTACCACCATTACCATTTTTACCATTACCATTCAAAGTATCCACATTACTAAAATCATTATTATTACAATACACCATACCTTCAGACTCTCTTTCAGACACAGAATCACCACAGCTATGACCATCAACACTCGAACCAATATCCCCTTCAAAACCTTCCTCATAACCTTCCCCTCCTTCTCTATTACCTTCATCATTATCCATCCCTTCACTACCCTTCCTACTTTTATTACTCTTACTCCCCATCTTCAAATCACCTTGTTTGAAACTAACTTGAGCTGCTTTAGTAATACCCTTTGCATGCTTATTATTATTCTTCATCGCCCCTATTTGACTCCTAGTAGTATGTTTCATCTTAGCCCCTTCATCTATCCCAATAGGTGGGTTCACCAAATTAGGGATTATAGATTCAGAATTTGCCATTAGATGTTATAGAAATTAATAACCAATATATGACATAATCAGAGAGATAATATTGTGACGAAGTGATTATATGAATACTAGATGGAATTAAAGCAATAGTGAAATGGGGTATAAAGTAACGGAAATAATGGAAGTATAGATCTAATAAATGCACCTGCTACAGTAGCAAAAATTAAAAATATTAGTATCAATCTAACCGTATTGAACAGTAGAATACGGATCTTAGAAGAATAAGAACATTTAATGGACGGATTGATTTTGGATGATGATTTTCTTTATAAAATGTGTAGAAAACTTAGAGAGAGAAAACATTGTCTAAAATATTAGAAAACTTATCAGTTTTATTTTTGCTGATACAATGAGTTTGTCTTTATGGAAATTCTAAGTTTAAATAAAAATAAGTTATATTAAACTAACTCGTATAAAAACTGTAGGTTTGAATAATATTATGGAGGTATTAGGTCAAATTGGTTGACAACAGCTTATAGTTGTAAGTGAGTAGGAGACAATGTCAATTCATAATATTTATACGGTAAAAAAATATACACATGCAAATAAGTAATTATGATATACTATTTTATATTTTTTGCACCCGTTTTAAAAAGTAGACTTGCGTCATGTTAAGAAAAATTAATTTTACAAGTATACACATTTTAAAGTTTGTTTTTTTGTTGAAATTCTTGGTATTATTCAAATCTTGTTTATTATATTTGTCGATGTAAATAAAAGAGTGTTTATAAATACTAATAAAACTCAAATGTTATAAAAATCATGTGGAGTTGAGTTAAACTATCTATATTCATTTCAAAAGTTATTACTATAATGATTTACATACATACAAGACACACATATACACACCCCAATTTTAATCAATGACCATAAAAAGAATACTACATAGGTAAAGTTAAATTATACACGATTATACTTCAGAATCCATAATAAAAGATTTAAAAATTTTAAACTCTGCTACAAGTCGCGGGTTAAAAAACCTTGTTTATGTACAAAGATATAGACATGACGAGGAGTTTGTCATAATAGAAAGAGAATTGATTTGTACACATCAATTATTGATTAAAACACTCTAATTTATGCATTAGATATTTGTATAATAATAATAATAATAATAATAATAATCTATACTACTATATAATGTATTTGGGACTATTCTATAATTAGAAAGACTTAAAAATTCAGACTTTTACTTACTAATTATGGAAACAATCACCCCTAATAATCACCCCCAACAATTTATAACCACTTCAACAACCACCCCCAACAATTTATAACCACCTCAACAACCACCTTCCACCACCCCACCTCCTCTTCACCCCAATAATCCGCCCCCGCATCGCGCGGACACTTTTCTAGTAATAATAAATATGCAAATAATCTCCCTAATAAGAACAGATATAACTCATTATTAAGTTGTCTCATGAGCAAAGAGCATTGTTTAGTGGTTTCTTTTTAAATATTGTCTCACCAAGAAAAAGCTTGCGCTGCGGCTGACCACCCAACCTTTTTGTCTTTGTCGTTGAATGATTGTTGTTTATGGAGAATGAGTTTAGATAATGAACATTGTATCTGTAAAGTAATTAGTGATTAATAGCTTTTGATGCTTAACAATTCTGCTTTCAGTTTCAGCGAATTGTTTCATATTCATCATATTTGATGATTATACAATGGCCATTGTTTTGAGAAAAAATAAACACGTTGTTTAAGTAACAAAAAACAGGGCAAGTAACACAAAAATGCACTAAACTTAGGGCCCGTTTTTAATCAGGGAACTCTTCAAAAAAAAAAAAAAATTTTGCATAAAAAGGCGCCCAACAAATTTTTTCAGCCGATTTAGGTTTTTTACTAACTTTCGTTAACCTACTTCGTTAATAAATTACATGTTTGGTCCTTGAATTTGTATAATCATTTCATGTTTGGTCCTTAATTGTTTTTTTCTATTTTTTTTTAAAATACATTTTTTTTTTGTTTTACTGAAAATATTATTTTGATTTTTTTTTTCTATTACCTTTTCTTCGAATTTTTTTTTCTAAAATTTTTTTTGGAAAAAATATTTTCGAAAAATAAAATTTAGGAAAAAATGGTTTTGACAAAAAAATCGCAAAAAAATAATAAATAAATAAAATAAAAATAAAATCTGATTTTTTTTTCAAAAACACTTTTTTTCTAAATTTTATTTTTCGAAAAAAAGTTTAGAAAAAAAAAATTCGAAAAAATTGTTATAGAAAAAAAAATCAAAAGAATATTTTCGAAAAAAAAAATATTTTCGAATAAAATATTTTTGAAAAAAAAAATTAAGGACCAAACATGAAATGATTATACCAATTCAAGGACCAAACATGTAATTTACTAACGAAGTGGGTTAACAAAAGTTAATAAAAAACCTAAATCAACTGAAAAAATTTGTTAGATGCCTTTTTATGCAAGAAAAAAAGATGAGTACCATGATTGAAAATGAACCTTAGGTTTAGTGCCTTTTTGTGCCGTTTGCCTCAAAAATATATGAAATGAATAAAGTCAAGCTTGACTCAAGTTTATTACTCAAGTTTCAAAAGACAAGTCAAACTTGAGTTTGAAATTGGAACTCGATTGAACTCGAGTTGATAGCTTTAGGGGTCGAGTCTAGTTCAACTTAACACCAGTCAACTCGATAGAACTCATGAAATCGAAAATACATTTTGTTCGTGCTTCCTAGTCTGACATCCTTACTTTCTCACAAAAGATTTCATGGTCAAACCTCACTGGATATTGTAGGAGGCTAAACGGTAAACATCATACATATGAGTAAAAGACTTCTTAATCCTTACTATTTATACACAACATAAAATAAATTAACCTATTCAGTAAAATAAGAGGTCCTTTTCTACCATTGGTAGAACCGGAAGCAGCCTCTCTACCTTAGGTAGGGGTAAGGCTGTCTACGTCTCAACCTCCCCTATACACCGTGGAAGACGGTATTGGGACCTATAACCCGTGGAAAACGGTATTGGGAGTTACTTTACTTTTACTTTAGTAAAATAAGAGTTTAGGTCATTAAGTAGCAACAAACTTTTATGTAATGTACCGTTTAATTACTAGAATACAAATTGTCACATGTTTGTAACAAAAAGTTTATAATTTGGATACAATATGAGCACAAAAACTTTTACTCGAAAAGCTAATGTTAATGGCATGAAGTGGGAATTTTGGTCTTTTTAATCACTTCATCTTCTTCATTATCATGTTAATTTCATCAACTTCTAGCCACCACCCTTAGGCACTTTGGCCACCAGCCTCACTCCACCATCTCACTACCAAACAACATTTTTTTTTTTTTTTTTTTTTTTTTTTTTTTTTTTTTTTTTTATAACAATCGACACTTTTTATTCATCACCCAACACCATCATCTCAAGCAATAAAAAAACAACAATCACATAAATCAACACAAGTTCATTAAACATGCAAATCAACATCTAACTTGAAATCGAAACAACACTAATACACAACAAGATAGACACCGATGTAAGTCATATTTCCGAAACCACATTTAGTGAGCCCGGTTTGGGTCCGATGACGTTTGATGCTGGGGGTTTAGACCTTTCTCTTAAACCTTAGGGTTGTTCGTCTACTAACACCATTCCTTTTTTTTTTTTTTTTGAACGGCAATAAACAATATATTAAGAAAAAATGACAACTAGCAAGACGCTAGTTACCAAAAAAATACAATTACAACTACAGACTAGAACCAAAACAAGCTACCAATTCTAGACTCATCCCGTGACATTAACTGCGAGATCTACTAACACCATTCTATTAACATTGTAAACCTAAAAAGGTAAAATTATGACAATCTACATATAAATACACAACTTAAATGAAAGCGTAAAAGGCTAAATAAAAAAAGGGAGAGTTTCAAGTAGTGTATTAGCATGTAGACGTTTGCTAAATTTGTCATGTTTAGTCGTATTAGCAGGTAGACGTTTGCTTATGTATATAAAAGAAGAAAGCTAAAAAATTATTATAAGAAATGATAATTTATAGTTTACGTGCTTAAACAACACATTAAAAGAATATTTGCTATTATGTCACATAGTGTTTTGGAACCTGAATTAACCTGGTTGGTTGGTTTCAAAATCATAGTAACCCCCATTAACTATGATTTTGAAACCCGATCGATTGGATTAAGAACAAGTTAACTGTGATTTTGAGGAAAAAAGAAAGAAAAAAAGATTGAGAGATTTTAAAGTTATGATTTATTTGTACCTAATTTATATGTAATTAGCTTATTGAGTTATAAAAAAGTTGACCTGATTTACTCAATCAATAAATTATCATCACATAAATTAAACATAAAAATATAAAATTAACTATAAATTTTAGATCTTCAAATCATTTGTTTATTAAAAACTGATAAAACCGCAAATAATAACTAAAAACATACTGTAGTTTTCAAAACATTATCAAACGGCCTAAAATCGTAAAATGAATTACCAGTAACATTTTTTCTAGTTGATACAATTTCACAAGATAATGGAACATTTGATGGCGAGACGTGATGCACCTCCATGACTGCATTTTGTCAGTCGTAAGCAGCAAGCACGTGTCCTTTCCCTCCAGACAGATCATACCCCACAACATAAAGGCCAATTCCGTAATATCACAATTCCCTCATCCTAGGGTTTCACTCTTTCATCCCTTCTATCTCAACCATTGGATGATCATCATATTCCATCACAAACACACACTCACTCCACTATTCCATTTATAAAGAAAATAAAATGAGGAGATAAATAAAAAACACAGTCGGTACTACAGTGTCAGTGTCGGTTTATATATCTTTTGGGTTGCTCCATTTTCGCCGCCATTATCACTCTCTTTTTTATTTGATGCTTTTTCATACTCATTCATCACCACACCAATGGTAAATCACTAATCTTTTTTATATTACATAATGTTTCTTCTTTTATTATCTCGAAATTAGTATACTTTTTTTTGTGCATTTCTCTAAAATTTTCTTGTTTCAAAAGCTTGTTTTATGTAAATTTTTTTGATCATTTTGAATCTAGAAAATAACCTTTTTGTGTTTTTTATTTTTTTTAATGATTAAGAATTGATGATTTGAAAGCTATAAAATAAGTGTTGTTTTTGGGTTTTTTTTATAAAGATTTTGTGCAAGATTTGATGATCTTCAAGCTAGAATATCGGTTTTATTTTAGTTTTTATTGTTTTGGAAGCTATAAGTTATTAGGTTTAAAATGAATCTGTGTGAAAATAAATCAGGTTTTTAATCAGTTTTTAATGTAACAGGAATCATCATCAACAATGAATTGCGAAGAAACCTCGACCAAAACCGATAAGGTTTGCACCGATTGCAACACCGCCAAAACGCCCTTATGGCGTGCTGGTCCAGCTGGCCCAAAGGTATAACCATTCACTTTTTCGACACTTTTCGGTTTGATATTGATCAAATTCTAACTTATTTTATGTTTTGTTGTGTTTTATAACTTCTGCAGTCGCTTTGCAATGCTTGTGGGATTAGGTTTAAGAAGAAGGGGCCGCGACAACCCTCGCCGCCTTCTTCGTCCTCATCCGCAGTCGTCGGGCCGCGAAAAGAAGACTTTTCGCCACGACCCGACGCTTGTGATGAGGAAATGAAGGATGGTAAATTTAGGAAGAAATTGAGGATAAAACTATTGGCGTTAGGGAAAGAAGTGGTGTTGATTCAACGTCCGAGATCGCCTATGAAAAAAGTTGTTAGGAAGCAAATCAGGAATATTCAGTTTAAGAATCAGTTTAAGAATTTAGGTGAAGTGGAACAAGCTGCCCATTTGTTAATGTCTTTGTCTTGTGGTTCTGTTTTTGGTTAATTGGTTATCAGGAAAATGACTATATTAATCAATGTTGGTGATATTTTTGTGGTGGTATAAAAGTGAAAAAGGGATGTATGTTGGGGTAAAATTTAGAAAGATTAGTGCTACTATGAATAGATAGAAGTGGTAGTTTCTGTAGGGGTAAGGTGCCCCTTTTTTCCTTCTATATTGGGGATGAAAATGTAAATATTATTTATGACTATCAATGGAATGGAATGAAATGAAATGGAATGTCTTCCTTTTTTGTTGTTGAATGTGATTGGTTTTAGTTTTTTAAACATATTCTGGAATGGTTGTGTACTTATGTTTGGTTGGTGTGTGTGATTTGGTGGTTGGATATTTTGTAGTCATACATGAAAAGATCAAAAAAAAGAAACAAATGAGTATGTCATAATGTCACAAAGAAAGAAAACATTTGGTGGTTGCTTTTAAGATGGTTGTTCTGAAGTACAAGAGATTAGTTTATATACTGTTATGGAGAATATTTGGTCATAAAAGTCAATTGAACAGAATACAGTAGTTTATATGGGAGATTCTGTGTTTATGGTCTGATTCATTTTGATACCATTTTAAAGCTTACTTTGCAGACAGAAACCAACACAGTAGCTTTTTCCCCTTTGACTATCATTGAATTGCTAGTTTGACACTGAAGTTGCTATTCTTGCTCGCCTTCTCTTCTACTCCATCTTCTGTTAACTGGCAACGTTATTAGTTTATTTCAAATGCATATATTTTTGTCCCAAGGTGAGAAAGTAATAAATGAATTGCAGATTCGAAAACAATCTGTTTTGTTCTAAAATGTGTCGAATCGCATACTGATTCGGAACTGGCATTGGGAAGTAGGGAATTGAGAGTCATGGAGCGAGTAGCTAAGATGATAGATACTATCCTTCCCCCCATGCCACCTGAGCGAGCACATAAAGAATCTCATCTTACTGGTATCAAATTGCAATTAAATTTTTTTTTGGGACGGTTTATATAAGAGCAATAATCGTTTCTATATTAGTGTACATGACCTTGATGGCTAGAACCTCAATCGTCTCATGAACTTATGGCCATACATTCAGTTTCAATGAAGAGTGCTCTAGTTCACAAGAACTATGACATGGCGTACAGAATAAGTTTATCTGGATTAGAATGAAGCCGGCATAATTCTCCATGTCTTCCACTGTCTGTTGTATTTTTAAGATGTGTTGTCAACATTAATTCTTGATTTCAAGTTGTGATAACTAAATTTTGCAGAATTTGAACTCTCCGATATCATACTATTTAGCAGGGTTTAACTATATAAATTTCGTTGAGAGAATTCTTATCTGCGGACAAGAAACAAGTCAATACAATCACAAGCTAAACCAATTTCCAGAATGTGGAAAACCAGAAATCCAAAACTGAATTACAAATTTCAGGATCCTGTAGTTGATAACAATGCTAATTCGAAAACACCAATGGCTTTTTGAGCCAAGATTAATGGAAGCAAATTAGGAATATTCAGAATCAGAATGGAAAACTGGGTGAAGTGGAACTAGCTGCTTATTGGTTAATTTCTTTTTTTTGTGGATCCGGTTTTGGTTAGTTGGTTATTAGGAAAATGACTAGATTAATCAATGTTGGCAATATTTTTCTGTGGTAAAACGTAAAAAAGGAAGGTTAGGGTAAATTTAGAAAGATTAGAATAGAAGTGGTAGTTTAAGGTAATATGTCCCTTTTTTTCTACTATATTGGGGATGAAAATGTACTAAATATTTATGACCATCAATGGAATGAAATGAAATGGAATGTCTTTTTAGTTGAATGTGACTGTTTTTACATGTCTTGGAATGATTATTGTTTGGTTTGGTGGTTGGATTTTTTGTAGTCAATTTGAAATGTTAAAAAAAGAAAAGAAATAAATTGTCATAATGCCAAAAAGAAGAAAACAATTGGTGGTTGCTTTCAAGATGGTTATTGTGAAGTACAAGAAATTAGTTTATGTTCTGTTGTGGGGAATATTGGTCATAAAAGTCAATTGAATAGGCAGAGTATAAGTAGACAGATCCTAAGTTAACATATGTTTAATGATGTTTTACAGACAACTGTTTGCTTGCTTTGCATGCAAAAACTAACACGGTAGCTTCTTACTTTTAACCTCAGAGTCAGTTTTACCAATGAATTGTCAGTTTGACTTTACTCCAATTGCTATCCTTCCCTGCATTCTCTTCTACTCAATCTCTTCTTCCCTATCAGTTTATGACAAGTGCAAATTCTTTCGACCCAAGTTCTGAAATTAACAAATGAATTGCAGCTTCGAAAACAATCTGTTACGTTTTAAAACTTTTCGATTCACGTATTGTATGATTCCGAAACTTGTGAATTCACATGTTGTATGACTCGGAACCGGCACCGAGAAGTAGGGAATTGAACCGAGTCATGGAGCGAGTAGCCAAGAAGATACATAGACGTATCCTTCCCCCACTCCATCTGAGCGAGCATACAAGGAATCTCATCTTGCGGGGATCGAATCACAATTAATGGTTTTAAAGTGTGCTCGACGGTGTAAATAAGTGCAATAAACGTTTCTATATTAGTAACATCATAATTCACAGCAGATCCCAGCATTGCCAATACCTTCTAAATTGCGGGATCCCTCACTGAATTCAAACACATAAAGCAACATCGGTTTACATCTTGATGGCTAGAGCCTCAATCGTCTCAAGAACTTATAGCCATATGTTCGCCGATGAGTGCTCCGTTCACGAGAACTGTGACACAGCAATGCAGCTGACATCATCCTCCACATATCTTTCACTTCTAGATTTTAAGTTGCAATAACTAAATTTCACAGTATTTGAACTATGGGATATCATACATTTTTTGGAATGAAAGTTAAAAAAAGTTACTTAACTATATATACGCTTTGTTCAAAAAACTATATATACGCAACTACATAAATTTTGCAGGATCTGAGAGAATTTCTATCCGCAGAGCATGAAATGAGTCAACAAAAGTGCAAGCCTTACCGATTTTAAGAATGTTGAAAACCAGAAATCCAAAACCGAACTACAAGTTGCAGGATCCTGTTGCAGACAATGCTAATTCAACAACACCAATGGCTTTTTGAGCCAACATCAATATAATGCCACTACGGAGGTCGCTAACTTTATAAGCCAGAGGTTATACTTATAGAACAATGATCAAGATCACAATAAAGTTGACCACAGATTGTCAATGTCAGTAGATTTGTATCAAATATTAATATGCCAATGAATATTATCAAGCATAACCTTACATAATAAAATCGATGTTCAACAGTTATGTTCTCTTCATAAAGTAAACTCAAAACAGATAAATTCAGCTTTTCCGAAAAAGGAGGAACAATAAATTCTCAATAGGAATCCATCTATTGCTTTCAAAAGGCATTGTTCCTGAAGATTCTCATGTTTTTCTATACAAGACACCAGATTATCATTGTGCAGTGCAGACTCTTAACCTGAAAGCAAAACATAAAGTGACTTAAACCACGTACAATGATCTAAGTGAATAGTCATCTATTAATACAGGTAAACTCAAAAACAAAACTAGAAGAAAATCAAAATTAGTTTGTCTAGTATGAAGTATATAATTCCCATATGAAATTTAGCTTTTGGCAATAATCAATACTCTTACTGGAAATGAACACCGAGAGTCGAAAAGGGCAAATTCAGATGAATAACGAAACCAAAGGTGAAGAAACGAACCTGATAACGCAGGCTAGACGAAGACGGTAACTTAAAATATGTACTCAATACTACTTTCTGCATATCATAACATGGTCAAATTATCAAAGCTAAAGAGTACAAGCAATTATGTTTCTTCCCAAAAGAATTACATAGCAAAGGTCAAGAGATTGCAGCTCTAATGACAAAATCTAAACATATAATCGTACAAAAAAACTGACTTTCCGCTCGCTCAGGCAAAAACCTTGACAACAGAACATTAATCCTACAAGAAAGCAGAAGATGCATTCAAACAGCAACTTTAGATTTCTCCTCAACAGAGTCAAAGTTGAAGCTTCGTGCAACATCAAAGAACCGAGCTACAGCTTCTTCAGGAGTGCCAACAAGAACCCCATGGCCAAGGTTCAGAATGTGACCCCTCGGTCCAGCACACTTCACAACCCTGTCATACAGATACGGTAGTAAATAATCATAAGAGCACAAAATCATATATGTAGAGGGGGTGTCTGGATCTGTGCCTAAAAAAAGTTCTAATCAGATAACTAACCGCAATAAAACAGATTGTGGGAAATCATGTTTGGATGTGCTTTTGTTGTTAATGTTTTAATAATTTGAATATCAGTTGTTGAGTGTTTGAAAAATTATAATTATACATAAAATGGCCAAAAAATTTCACTCTTGTGAAAAAAGAAGATACCAATTTACATTCAATCACTAAGATGTTAAAACTTTAGGGTTTTTAATTTCTAGGAATTTTACGTAACAAAACCTTTTTATTTTACACTTTGATAAAAAAATTGTATGATACAATTGACCTAATTCTGGTTGTCCAAATTCGATTTTGACCCCTAAATGAGCAGAGATAATCAGAAGTCAAATCTGTTTATCCCAACGTTTATGATTATTTATTACGAATGCAAGACACGATAATCAGTTTAGAAACAATTATCTAAACACCTACTATATATGTTAAGAATGTTGTCTAGTAAAAAATTGACACTTTACCTATGGATTTCATCCTCCAAAGCGGGAAGTGGTGAATACAAATAAGCAGGATCCACGTTTCCTTGTATGCTGATGTCATTACCCAGCCTCCGCCTTCCATCAGCCATATCAACCGTCCAATCTAACCCAATCACATCAACTCCTGTATCTTTCATCTTTTCAAGTAACCCACCATTTCCATTAATGTAAAGTGTAAGCGGGATTTCAGGGCACTTCTTCTTGACAATACTCACAATCTGAGAATACAAAAAGTACAAACCTTAATAATGATAAATTATGTTCATGAAAAGAAGATCGAAGACTAAAATTTGAGTTGACTTTACCTCATTGATATAAGGCTTTGACCAAAGCTCCCACATGTTTGGAGGCAATTGTCCACCCCAAGAATCAAATATTTGTACACAATCAGCTCCTGATTTTACTTGAAAAACAACATATTCTGCTATAGCCTCGGTTAAATGAGATAGAAGAGCTCGCAATACATGAGGAGCCGTATGACACATGCTTTTTATATTTGTATATGTACGAGTAGTGCCACCTTCTACAATATATGTGGCGATTGTCCAAGGCGCACCCACAAAGCCCAAAATGGCAGCCTTCCCATCAACCTAATTCACCCGTGCTGATTAGATTCTCATATACGTTGAAAAGTAGTTTTGCTATGTATTGGTCTATTTGGGTTAACTTTTACATCTAACAGGGAATATTGGTAAAGCTAGAAGACTTGACTAAAAAGAAAATAGGTATTGGGTCAAAAGGTTGAGTCCTAACTAGGGCTGTAAACGAACCGGACGAACACGAACGGAGCCCTGTTCATGTTCGTTCATTTAATTTTAACCGGACAAATAAACGGACACGGACGCTTAAACGGACGAATTTTCTTGTTCATGTTCGTTTATTAAGAAAATAAATTGTTCATGTTCACACTAAACGAACGCTAAACGAACATAAACGATCGAACATAAATGAAAATAGACAAACAAACATAAACTTTATTGAATTCTTCACAATATATTGTTTTACAAGTGTTGCTTTGTTTAAATAAACCAATTTTTAAAATTATAAAATTAAAAGATATGATATATGAATATAAATAGATAAATAAATATAAACGAACTTTAACGAACGTCTAATCAGACGTTCACGAACATAAATGAACGAACGAGACTTTTGTTCATGTTCGTTCATTTAACTAAACGAACGTAAAATATTGTTCATGTTCGTTCATTTAATAAACGAACGAACATAAACGAACTTTTTACCGAACGGTTCATGAAATGTTCACTGAACGTTCAGTTCGTTTACAGCCCTAGTCCTAACAAACTCCTAAGTTTCTTGTTTAGAAAACAGCTAGACTATTTTGGTAATATTTTGGTTTGGCAATAATAACTAGCACCTAAATATTTATAAAATTCAACAAAATGAGTTAATGAACAGTGTTTGTGGGTTGACTAAGCCTGACCCTTTCTCGTTTTGGCCTATATTCAAATACTAATTCTAATGAACTTTGTTGTAATTTGATAGCTTAGCAAACATTTTACGGAATAAAACATTAATCAAAGATATAAACTAATAATATTTGACCTAAAAAGTCAAACTTTATGATACCTCTTTCTTCAGAATGTTAAGGGATTCACCAACAAAATTTAGTTGATCTAAGTTGATTGGATGTAATGTTTTTAAGCCTTCCTCTGAACGAATTGGGGTCTGAATAACCGGTCCCCGCACTTCTTCTATGTCAAAGGGAACGCCAAACGCGGGTAGAGGGGTAAGAATGTCAGAAAAAATAATGACTCCGTCAGGACGGAAAGCTTCCCATGGCTGCAATGATATTTCCACAATCAAATCGGTTGTCTCTGATCTCTCTCTAAAAGATGGATGTTTCTCTGCAAGTTTTCGGTAAATCGCCATGTACCTGCCAGCCTGCCGCATCATCCATGCTGGTGGCCGGTTTACCGGAAGTCCTTTTGCTGCCCTCACCAGAAGTGGCTCTGAATTTACATAAAATTCAACAGTTATTCTATATGACGAGATCAAATCTAGGTTTAAGATAGATAAACATCAAGATTCTTTTTTTGTTTGTTTTTATTCATTAAAACTAACAATATATGTGATACATTTCATGAAACATAAATGTACAAATTTCAAACTTACTATCAAATATGTCCTGTGTGCAATGTCATAATATGTAAGCCACATCCCCATCATCAAACATGTGCAGTTATGAAATAAAACTTTGTTCATTAATTAATATCTTTGCGTCATTGTTTTCTTACTTTCTGAATCATCACACCGTTATATCTTATACTTTGAAATTGAGGGGTTCAGACATATATAAAAATACCCCAAAAACATTGCAAGTATAGTTTATATTTTCTTAAACATTTGGCAAATGAAAATAAGAGCTAACATATTCAGATACGATAAACTATCTACTGATTGTTGCCTTCAGTGTTCCTGGAAAAGAATTTAATCTTACAGATCACTGGGTTTAACTGCCGACTACAAATATGTGAACAAAGTTAACAGTTCCGGTATGGTTTTTGTTTCTTGATTGTTTTCGTGTCGAGTTTTCTAAGATAGGTTTGGTTTAGGTGAGGCAGTTGGTTACATTAGCTCAATTTGCATACCATGATCTGGCAACTTCTCATTTCGTACGTTTGGTATTTTGTTACTTGCCTTTCCTATAACATGTGTTTGTAGAAAATTCTCTAAGAACATATTCATTTTATTTCATAAACAGGATGTTTAAAGGTAACTATAGTTGTAGATAAGTTTTTCCAATGAATATAATCAAAGCCTTCCGTTTATGGTTTTTCATTTCAAATGTACCATCATGCTTACAAAGACACAAAAACGGCTAAACAATTTTTGTCCCAACTTACTCAATGTGGTTTATACCATCAACCAGTCATTGTAATGAAAACTCTACATATTAGTGTGCAAGCAAGCAGTTTAATTCATGTACGCCACAATAAAAAGTTAATCTTCACGTGTTTGACTAATAACTTTTTAGTCTTGTCTCATTTAATCAAGTTAAACTTAAGATCATTCCTACACATTTCTTAAAATATTGCATCCAGAGATTATAAGAGCAAGCCTTGCCAGAAGCCATTAAAGATGGTCCTGGAATCATTGGAGAAATGAAGGATTACAATATATGGTTTTTGCTAATACGACCTAAACAGCATAAGGGCCAATATCTAAAATTGTTAAATATTGACTTGCTGATTGTCTGATTTTATTGTTTTTATTCATTTCGCATTCAATCCTATTAGTTACCCAATACCATATACATTGCCAAAACAAATATAAAGATTATGATCAATTTCAAATGAAAGACAGTACCAGAAGAAGATGATGCAGAGGCACGAACCACATTGACCCTAGTACTACTAATCCTATTACTAGTGGGTCCCACCAAAACCCCATTATTGGAACTAAACCCTCCAACAAAACTTGATGATTTCCATCCAAGACTACAGCAACAGCTTCCACTGCACAATTACATTAAAAATAAATAAATAACAAAATTTACCATAAAAATTGAGAGATTGGACAAACCTGTTGAAAGAAGAAAAACCCATTTGGGGAATCAAGAATTATGAATAAAAGATTGGGGATTTATAAGATTTAAATGGAATTATGAAGTGGTGTGTTTCATTTGAAAAGGAGTGTGTTTGAGTGAGATGTCTTCTTATCTATGTGGATCATCTTCTGTTTTTTTCTTGTTTGAATAAATGGTCCAATTGTTACCCCAAAGTTTGAAAATGTAAAGAAAGTCACCCTTGTATATAGAGAAAATACTAGTTTTTTGCTAAAAAAAATAAAAATAAATAAATAAACAAATATAGAGAAAATAGTTTTTTTGCTCAAAAAATTATATATATAATATATATGGAGAGAAAATAATTCAACAACTAAACTAATTCAAAAACTGAACTGAAACAACTTCGAAAATCATGAAGTCCTTAAATTCCATCTCATAAACTTGAAATAACATCTTTGTATCATAAACATAACTTTACAAAGTGCGGAAGAGTTAAATACAAAAAATAAGGGTGTTAACCTAAACACCCCTAAATTGACCCATTATCAAACGACTTGTTCTAAAACATACACGTTGACACTAAAAGTTGACAAATCTGAACTTGAAAGACATTTAATCTTGATAGTTTGGGGCGTTAACAAGCTGAGTAACAAAGGAGTGTGGATGAGATACTCGTCACATATGAACACGAGCATTACCGTTCCCTCTGATCACCTCATTAATCTACGAGCCCCAACATCCATATAACCTAACCTGCAAAAATGGTAACTGAGCATAGTAAGTTCTAGTGACTTAGTGAGTAAACGGTACTGAAAGCTAAACATAAATTGAAATATATCATCATTAATACTAAATAATCGTGATCCCATTGATCCCTTTATTGAGTATCATTTACTGAATTGCAGCCAAAGCTAAGCTAAAATTGTATTCTTGTCGTACTAACGTAAGCAGATAATGTACTAAAGACTGAATGTAATACTGAATAGAAACTGGATCTATATCTGACTTTGTTACTGAAACTGAATCTGAATTTAAATCTAAAACTGTGTCTAAACTATATCTGAACTAATACTGAAACTATATCTGAAACTGATACTCAAACTATCACTTAACTGATACTAGAACTGAATCTGAACCTAAACATGAGACTGAGACTTAACCCTCTTGCACAGATGCAATCCGGGTTTCTTATTCCACACGACTCGCTGAGTGCATAAATCACTATTGTTCCACACAAGACTGAATGCATATGCATGATTTCCACACAGGACTGACTGAGTGCATAAGGTACTGGTTCCACACAAGACTGAAAACATATGCATGATTTCCACATAGGAAGTGGTTGCCTATTGCCTATAAGACTTTCTTCACACAAGATGTGTGTGCATTTAAGCATTACTCCACACAGGACTTCATGAGTGCTATTCAAGCACATTTTCTCCACACAGGATGCGACGTTATACCCGGCCCTTACCTGGAATTGCTGCTAAATCTATATCCAGCACTCACCCGGTGTTATTACTATATACGTGGCTAATTCTCGGCTATATCTGAATCATAAATGTGGTTAATGGTGCATGACTAAGGCACCCGTGACATGAGCTATGGATCATCTAAATCCTTCCATGTTATAAACTACTATTCATCGTATGGCTACTATTTTGTACTTCACACTAACTATGAACATGAACCTGTTTACCATCATCAGCTATGTATACGCCGTATACACACCTAGGTGTATATGCCGTATACAGGTCTGGATGTATACGCCTACATAATTCCAACAGCTTTGCTGATTTCTGCACTTGCACTATCCTGCAACACATGAGACTATATCCGGACTTTACTGCTGCAATATAACATATATTTGGTCCTGCTACTTCTGCTAATACATAAGTACATGCTAACTTTGCGCTAAGCATGAAAGATTCGTATAAACGAAGCTAACTACTAAACTGTTACTCATCTTGATTGGTTTAGGCATTCCTCGGGCATTCACTTGACTTCGAAGATTACCAAAACACCTGAATAACACTATAATTATTAACAACAGCTATAACATCATTAACAAATTATTATTTTTTCCTTTAATCTAAAATCACTGTCTTGGTCACTATTATGGCATATTATTCTGCACCACTTTATTTATCACCTTTTATGACCGACTTTTACTGAATCAAACCATTGAGACAAGGTTTATATGAAAATACACTCTTATGCCTTTCTGAAAACATATGACACGCCTCAAACGGAGCTACGGTTGATTTTAAATGAATTTCTAAAAACAGATTTGCTGCACTTTTCAGAATCTGACTTGTACTAAAATTCATTTTTGACCCATTTAACGTCTGAATTCGCAAATGCTTTCTTCATAACAACTGAATTGCTGCACTTATCAGTCTCTTTGGAAGACCCGAGTGATGCTCGATTGGAACCCATAAGAGAGACAAGGTAAAAAGTGTAGAATATATTTCTTTCATCATTAACACAGTAAGTATAAATTGTTAGTTGTTTTGTCAATTTTGGATTATAATCGTGCAACTGAAACCTTTCAAGACTTCATGAAATTTAAAAAGATGCAGCCAATTCTAGGGGTACATAATGGAAACTGTAGTTTACTAGATAACTGAAAACCCAACGAGAACCTAACATTGGAACTCAATATTGCTAAAGTTCCTTAAAAGGCATTTGATTAAAAGCATAAACATATTTTAGAGTGAGGTTAGCCTTATGCAAATTCATCAACTGAATTTGTATTTACTTTTGAGTGTAAATATAATATTTGAACAAAAGTAAAGATGAAGTTGAAAAATAAGACAGTGCATATGTGAAACAAAATTATCAGGATGGTTTCATGAACTTTGATGGCTGTACCATTATTACAAGTCGGTGTTCCTTTATCTAAGAAAGGATGCAAGCATAATTCTAAATATTAGTATAGATGAAATTCCCCCTTGTTATATTGTCAGAATCACAAAGGACGTCAAACTGAAACGCAGTAGATGCTAAAAATGATAGTTTTAGAGAACAATTGCTCTATATTTATTGATTCAGTTGCACCAACTCCAATTGCATCCTAAAAATGATGTTATATACACAAAAACCATTGAAAAAATTAAAAAGGAATCCATAACTAAAGTTGCTGTCAATTTGAAGTTGATAAGAAAGAATCACTCCATTCAAAAAAGATGAACCTAGAAACTTTCTCATGAACACCAACCCATAAACACTTGATTATCGAAACAAAGAATATGCTACTAGACCCACCACACCAACATGTTCAAATCAATAATATCAACATCAAAAGAGAAAACATCAATTAGAAATCTGAAACATCAATAAGTTGATTTAACTCAAGGAACATCAAAAGATTCAAGTTCAATTACATCTCAGATCAAGACAATTACCAAACTACCTCAACACAATCCTCATATATCAAACTTATCACACACACCGGAAATTATTGTATGGGTTGGGCCATGTATACCCTAGCGGCAAGCACTGCTTCTCGACATGTTGGATTTGCCCATAGATGACACACGTACCCTCTTCCGGTCAGTTTGATCTTGCTTCTCCATAAACTCCCTCAAATCATCACCAAACATATCCACAAATGTCTTCTGCAAATCCTCTAGACTTTCCACCTGATTATTATTTTCTCCATAAAATTAGTTGTACTCTTCAAATATATATATTTTTTTCGGACTTGGGGGCGTTTGGTGTAGCTAACTATTTGGCAGAACTGATTTTGTTAAATGCCGATAAATTCATTTTGGACAGCTTACGGGCTCAGTTTGAATTTGTTAAATGTAAGGGGTGATGGTCTTCGCTTATTTTCGAGTTTATAAGCTTTACTTGGTCTGACATACTTTTTAATAGCCCATTTTTTCCGAGTAAAGATTATTACAACTTAAAACTATAAAATAAGACCGTAAACGGTAAACTACGAAATAAGTCAAAAATAGGCCCGGTGGCCAAGCAAATCAAGCTCATAAGCCTTACAATATGCTAAAAGAAACACTTCCTAATATGACTTACTTCCAAGCTTATCAAGCTAAGGTTATGACTTGTTAAAGAATCAACTTTTTTTTATTCAAATTCTAAAAAAGCGAATAAACCAAGAAAATAAGCTAAACCAAAAAACCCCAAAACCTACACAAAACCAGAGGGCCGAATGCTCTAACATTTCACGGCGATATTCTAGTACGGATAATAATCATCTTATAAACAACCAAGTCTATAACCCATCAGTAATCAAGTTTATATACCACTAAAATGCATCCCGTAATAAATGTTCACAAATGGATTTAAAACGAAATATGGATTATCGTTACCTGAGGTCCGGTGTTTTGGTTTTGGTCCATCATTTTCATCAAATCATGCAAGAAATCACCCATCCCCTGTATCCCATTAAAAAAAAAAAAAAAAAAAAAAAAAAAAAAAAAATTATAATCAGTACAACTTTTATTGTTCATAGTCAAACATTTAACACGCTGACCAAACTAAAACGATATCGTATCTCCCCATAACAATAAAATAATAAATAATGAAAAATATTTAGATATTTTGATAGAAGCTTCTTACTTCTTTGTCGTCAATGTCGTCAAATAAATCAAGCCCTCCGGCGTCATACATCTTCTTCTTAGTTTGGTCCGATAAAACTGTAACATAATTATAGACCAAATTTTACAACAAAAATCGCAAAGGATAGTTTTAAATAAAAATCTGGTCATTAAATTACATTACCTGAATACGCCTCTTGAATCTTTTGAAACCTGCGGTTAGCTTCTCCGGCTAATGAAGACGGCTTATTCGTCCACTTATCCGGATGCCATTCCTATATAATTAAAAAAAATATATATATATTTACAAAAATTTACATAAAAAAATTTGGTAATTATATAATTATGAAAAATATATATATCTAACCAGAGCGAGTTTGCGATAGGCAGATCGAATATCAGAAGAAGAAGCATCTTTACGAACCCCAAGAACAGAGTAATAACAAGATGATCCATCCATAGATCTTCCCTCCATATCCATTAACAAATTTTCAAGAAAGAGGGATTATCTATGATGGAATAGTTCTTTTTGATGTTGCTAATTATGACGGAAGCCTAAGAATAGCTTGCTAATACTGTTATTTGCAATAATCAACATAAGGGATTTTTGGAACAATTTTTTGGTTGTTGTTAGAGGTTTATAAGAAGGAGATGAATAGAGATATTTGGGGAAACTAAGGAAAAGATTTACATGGGTTAGGTTTTGTGTTGTTTTAAACCCTCTAAGTTTTTAATGTTGACATGTTTGGTCTTGGTAATTTTAGGTGTCATTTGTATCGTCATGGTAGTTGTCGAAGTTAAGGAAATTAAGGTGTCTTTAAGAGGTAATAAGTACACAATGAGGTTCGACTCTTGATAATCAGTTTCTTTAGATCATTTATATTCTTCTATTGTGTCAAAATTTTTATTCTAGTGAGACTTTTTAGCTTTTTATCATTAGTAGGACTCATAGTAAGGTGATATTTAGCATCTAAAATGAAGTATATCCTAATTCATGTATTTTAACTAGTATAATAATTAACAAACAAACAAACATCCAATGAGAGTATATGGATCTTATTCTTTTACTCGCTCTGTCTCAAAATTATTGTCTAATTTAAATTTTCAAAGTCAAACTAGTTCAACTTTCACCATAAATATATTTTTTTTATTATATAACACTTGATGAAAAATTATAGCATTGAAAAGTATACTTAAAAACCAATCTATTTATATATTTTGCATCAAATATTATATAACATCCACAAAAATATTTAAGGTCAAAGTTGAAGAATAAATACTAGAAAAATCAATAGTGGACAATAAATTTGAGACGGAGGGAGTAACTACCAGTGGTTTGTTTCATAAGCTATAATAGTAAAACGAAAAAATAAAACAGAAAAAGAACATTATTATTATTATTATTATTATTATTATTATTATTATTATTATTATTATTATTATTATTATTTATTTTATTTTTTTTTTACATTTGAAAAAAAGAATATAATTTATTAAGTTTAACCAACAAAAACTTTGATAGAGTGGTAGGTGGTTTTAGATTGTATGAATATGTTAGTTGGTCCAAGCCGGTTTTTACTGTTGTTTGAAGATTTATCTCGGCTTGTTGCAGAATGTCTACATTAACAAATTCGTTACTATTTTAATGTATTTAGTTTTCTAATCTAGTATGAGCTTTTGCGATTATGCTGCTGAAATTGCCAAAGAGTATTAGATGATAGAATATGTTAGTTGGCCCAAACTTGATTTAAGAGCTTAAGTCCATTATGGTTTAAGTTGCTGCGTTTGTAATCTATAAACAATGATTAATATGGAGTAATAGAGACCTACATGTTTCCTATCATTTAACAGGTGAGAGTTCAAATGCCATCTTTGATACAAATAAACTTAAAGGGTTAAACAGAACAAAAGAGAGACCACAAGGGCTAACATTACCGAAATAGTCAAAATGTATGGCTATAACGCCAGAGAACATTCGAGAGCTTTGAAGCTCAAAGATGAGATATTTTTGTTAGACTTAACTAGTTATAATGCCCGCGCACGCGCGAGGTTTTTTCTAAAATTTTCAATAACGAATTTTTATTTATTAAAAAACAAATATGTTACTCCGTATTAATTAACTATGTTAGTTTATCAATCAATATCGATAGAGAAGAAAGGGGGAATGATGAATGAAGCATATGGTAATGAACTTCGATTCTCTTTTTTTTCAACAAATATTACAATTTAACCATAATTATGATAATTAAGCGTTTGAGTCATTGAGTGCATGCATGTATTTGACTTTTCAAGCGGGTTTCAATAAAAATGAAAATTATAAACATTATTGATAAATAAAAAAATATTTATTCTTTTCAATTAACTATACTTTAAAATAAAAAAAAAAATAATAATAATAATACTGAAAAAAAAATTGCTACATTCGCTCACAAGCACTTTGTATTCCAAATTGCTAAATATGATAATAAAGACTAATATTTTCGCAACAATCCATCTTTTGTTCCGTGAAATGATTCGAGATGATTTGAGGTTTTATTTGAAAGAGAGTAAACAGTGAAAACATAAAAGAGAGATTGTATATATATGTCGATCTCCCCATAACGCAATAAGTATAACCAAAACTATCCACAAACTATTTCTCTTTGATTTCTTTACACATAATAAGATTATGGGATTTCTCTTTGATTTCTTTACACACAATAAGATTATGTGATTTCTCTAAGATTATGGAATCTATGAAATGTAAACAACATTGAGTAATTTAATGTAACGCCACATGTTTAAGTTACACACAATTGTTCTATTAAAAACATACAGTAATAAATAAGTAAAGTAGGACCACCTTGGTTCAATCCACCCATGAGGGCTGAGATGATGTTTTGCCCCAAATCCCCAATGCTGTCTTTTATGTATTCATTATTCAAATTGTGAAACCTGCATGTTTCGAGTGAATAGAAGATTATAGGAGAACTTGAAAAGTAGATCTTGTTAGCCATGTGTTGTGTTTTGGCATTAAGGCAGAGAGATGTTGTGTCACATATAAATATCTTAAGTTTCCTTAAATCAACTACTTGCAACTATTTGTGTGGAACAGTCAATGTGAGTACCTCAGTTGATACTCCAAACTTGCTCACGATGACTCGTAAAATATGGCGATCACATCTCAAATGGAAATACGATGGTAAAGATGTGCAACATCTTGCTAAGCCTTTAGCTAGATCACACCACCATGCACGATCTTTTCTACCCATTTCTGAGAAAAACATCCAATCCTACATCCTCCCTCAAGGCATAAAGATCTCGGCCATAGAATGTTATCCAGAACATGTATACACCTTCAGAATGATCCATTTAGTCTTTATAATCACAAGTATCTCAAAATTAATGACTTTATATCAAACTCATGTTGTTCAAAAAAATTTCACTTTCGACCCATTTGGACAATTCTGACCCGCAAGTTAATAAGCTTAAGTTTCTATCATAATGGACTCAAAACAACTTTTGATAGGTTTCCAACTTTAATTTGAACATTTGGATATGAATACCACAATGTAATACATTGTATAACTATAGATACAAAAATATGTGTAAAAATAGTGGAAAGCTCAACTACTCTTATGGCTTGCTGTACAGATTTCCTTTTAACCAATTTAACAATGTAATCAATTTGTTGGTGATCTAACTACTAATATTTAAAACAAAGCTAACAAAAAATTCAAAGATTTTGAAATATAAACCACTTCTTAGTCTCCATGGAGGCGTGGATTCATAATCTTAGTCTTATTAGAACTGCTACCTCATGATTCTACTATTTTGTCTATAACTTATTGTTTTAGAAAAGAAGTAATATTGGTCCTATAATTGTGGTTCACCATGTCCTCACACCCCGACCTGTCTAACCACGAATTAAACCATCGAAAAGGTTTTGGCCCATAGTTTTTATTAACCAAAGTCAATACTAACGGGCAATGATCAGAAAGATTTCTCGGAAGCGCCCTCAGACACGCTTCAGGCCATCTGTTAAAAAAATCACAACACACAAGAAACCTGTCCAATTTACTCATTTTACAATTCTTCCCCGAGCCCTTCATATAAGTGAAACGCCTACCCTTCATCCCATACTCCCTAAGGCAAGCATCATAAATAAAATTATTGAAATCTGAGGTACTGACATAATGAAAATTAGAGTTTTTCCTCTCCTCCTGACAACGAACAGCATTAAAATCCCCGCAAACGACCCACATACCTCCATGACCTCTTATAACAGAAAGCATTAGATAATTTTCATTTGACAGGTCCGGGTGACATAGTATTAACTAATAAATTCAGGTTTCTAAGGAATGTTATTCGAGATTGGAAGACTAAATTGGATGCGGCCGAAAGTGAAGAAATTAGTATCTTAACGGCTGATTTGGAGAGGTTGGAGACCACTATGGAGATTAGAGAGTTGAATGAGGAAGAAGAGTGGATTTTGGCAGAATGTAGAAAGGGTTTGGGGGAGCTGGAGTTGCATAGGCTGAAAGATTTAAAGCAACGCTCTCGGGTTAAATGGGCTTCACATGGAGATGATAATACGGCTTACTTTCATGGGGTGATTAATGGTAGAAAGGCAGCTAATTCTATACAGGGGCTCATGGTGGATGGGGTTTGGGTCTCTAAACCTAGTTTGGTTAAAAAAGAAGTGTTGAAGTTTTTCAGGAACCATTTTGCAGAAGTTGCTCCAAGTAGACCTTCGTTGTTATGTAGCAACTTAAAGAAGGTTCCAACAGGTATGATTGACGGTCTGATTGCTCCTTTCTCCAAGGAGGAAATTAGATCTGCTGTGTTTGACTGTGGTGGGGATAAAGCTCCAGGCCCAGACGGTTTTAATTTCAGATTTATTCGTAAGTTTTGGAGCTTTTTTGAAGATGATTTTTCAAGAATTTTATCTGATTTTTTTGAGTCAGGCGTGATAAATAGAGGATGTAGCTCAGCTTTTATTACTCTCATTCCAAAGCATAAAAATCCAGTGTGTCTTAAAGATTATAGACCAATCACTTTGATTGGTATCATTAGTAAAGTTATCTCGAAGGTGTTGGCGAATCGGTTAAAAACGGTTATTAATTTGGTTATTTCTGACACCCAGTCGGGCTTCTTGAGTGGGCGTTTTATTCTGGACGGGCTGCTTTTGATCAATGAGCTTATGTCTTGGATTAGAAAGAGAGATAAAAAGGCATTCTTATTGAAATTAGACTTTGAGAAAGCTTACGACAATGTCAATTGGGCTTTTTTAATTTCTATCCTTCAACAAATGGGCTTCCCTGATAGATGGTGTAGTTGGATCTTGGGGGTGCTTAAATCAGCTAGATCGGCTATCCTTGTCAACGGGTCTCCAACTTTTGAGTTTAAGTGTGAGAAGGGGTTGCGTCAGGGTGATCCTCTTTCGCCTTTTTTGTTCTTGATTGTTATGGAAGCCCTTTCGTGCATGGTCTACAAGGCTATTGATGAGGGTGTGTTTAAGGGTATCTCTTTGTCTAACATGGGGCCGGTTGTTTCTCATCTTTTTTATGCTGACGATGCTTTAATTTTCGGAGAGTGGAGCTCTCATAATATTGCTAACATGGCTAGAATCTTGAGGTGTTTCTATGTTTGCTCGGGCCTCAAGATTAATATTCATAAATCCAATCTTTTTGGGCTTGGTATGGGAGCACAAGAGGTGACCGATTTGGCTTCTGTCATGGGATGTAAGGTTGGTTCGACTCCTTTTGAGTATTTGGGGATTCTTGTGGGAACTAATATGAATAGGGCGAACAACTGGAGGAAGATTATTGATGTGTTTGAGGCGCGTCTTTCTCTTTGGAAAGCGAATTGTCTTTCTATAGGAGGGAGAGTTACCTTGATCAAGGCGGTTCTCGAGAGTCTCCCTATTTATTATTTCTCCTTGTATAAAGCGCCGAGCAGCATTATTGTGAAACTTGAACAGATTATGAAGAAATTTCTTTGGGCGGGTTCAGACTCGAGTAAGAAAATCCATTGGGTGGCTTGGGATAGAGTGTCTAATCCCAAAGATAAAGGGGGGTTGGGTATCTCGCGTCTTAAAGACTCTAATGATGCGCTTTTAGCTAAGTGGGCGTGGCAATATAGAAATGAAGGCAATAGCTTGTGGAAACGAGTTGTGGAGGCGTGCCATTCGAGCCGAGTTAGATGGTCGTTTCTTCCATGTAAACCTCGGGTGGGTGGGTGTTGGGCAGAGATTGTAAAAAATGTGGAGAAGCTCAAAGTTGGCGAAAAAAGATTTTTTGAGTTCATTACAGGGAAGCTAGGTAACGGGCGCTCCATTAGATTTTGGTTGGATGTTTGGCTATTCGATGTTTCGATAAAAGAGAAGTGTCCAAATTTATTTAGAAGAGCTTTAAAAAAAGATGGCTTGGTCGTGGACTGCTGGTCCGATGCAGGTTGGGCCCCGGTTGACTTTGGTCAACTTTTTTCTTTTCAAGAGGTTGGCGAGTGGTTTGTTTTATCCTCCAAACTTGAATCCACGGTTATTGGGTCAGGCCCAGATACATGGCAGTGGGCTGCTAACAAGGAAGGTTTATTTTCGGTCAAGAATATGAAACAGTTAATTCGAGAAGCGAGAGGCTATGGGACCTTTTTTAAATTCAAATGGGTGTCGTGGGTGCCGTTAAAATGTAATATTTTAGCGTGGCGGGCAGAGATGAGCAGAATTCCCACAACTGATGCTTTAGCTAGAAGGAATATTCGGGTGGAAAATGTTTTGTGCAGGTTATGTGACACAGAGGAGGAGTCTGCTATTCATCTGTTCACGGCCTGTGCTTTTTCTTATGGTGTTTGGAGTTCGGTTTCCAATTGGCTCAAGATTGGCCCCTTTTTCGCTTTTGATTTTCGTGATATTTTGAAGCTCTACAAGCAAGTGAAGATGGGAAAGGAAGGTAAAAAAATAGCTCATGGGATTGTTTTGGCGGCTTGTTGGGCAATATGGAAAGCGAGGAATGATAAAATTTTTAGGGGTAAAGTTCCTAAAGTGGCGGAAGTGGTCTCATGCGTGAAGTCCGTTTCCTTTTTATGGCTTAAACATAGATCTAGACATAAGCACATTAGGTGGAAGGATTGGTGTATTTTCCCGCTGTATATGTTGTAATTGTGGGTTGTTCGGGCGGTCCTCAGTTTGAGGACTTTGCCTTTTTTTGAATGAAAGTCATGGTTCAAAAAAAAATTGTGGCTTCAATATTTATATAATAGTTAATGATCGAATCTGGTTTGTGGTTACTTGTCGCATTAAAGCGTTGGTTGAGATAAATTGTAAGAGATGCCTACTTGCTTTTAACTGTAATCAATTGATTAACATCAGTGTATTTTACATTTATTTTAATAATCATTGCTATTTCGTACGTATTTTTCCTACATCTACCTGTTTGGACGCGAGCTATAATTGTGATCACTTTTGTGGAAAAACCTACAAGTTTAAATGTACTCTGTTTTCAGTTTAGAGTGTTTTTACTTTATCAATTGTACACTTACATTTGTAGGATGACGCTGTCTCCATTCTTAAGGTGTTGATTTGATTTTGCTGCAGGTAGCGTGTGCCATGTGAGTACGGATGAGAGTACATTCACGTTATTTGATTGCTTATTTATTTAATTTGTGCTACACAAAGGCTTTGAAAATTAAAAAACAATGGTGCGGAGGGGTGGTTTATTGGCTTCTCAACGTTCTCTTACGCCCTCTCTAGTTTTATCTAGTGGGTGTAGCGAAAAAGAGTGAACGTTACTTTTAATTAATTTTTCAGCTTACTACTATAAAATAGAATATGATGATATTTGTTCTTAATTACAGATTAAGCTATTCAATTAGTTTTAATGAGTGTAAAAGAGTTATGATTGTGTGCACAAATGAGCATATATTTGACACTAAAATAACTATCTTTTTTGTAACCACGAGAATGGTGCCGGCCGTCGCGTTGCGGGCAGGCCTGTTTTTTTCCCAATCAATTAGTACATGATATCAAGTAGGCATATACTCACCATTTATATACTTGCATCTTACCTCAACTAAACGAACTGCCTCGAACCTAAAGTCACGAAAACGTTGTTTTGGACCTCACCTAGACGAAGTAGGGGATACAATAGAAAATACAACTTATAATTATTTCTTTCACCATGTCTTATATCAGTAAATATAAGTACCCCTATATTTTGACAATTTCATGAATGTATGTTTTAGTTTAAACTGGAACACATTCAGAATTCCATTACCTAAGATAAATGACAACAAATTAAGACTGCATAAGAAATTCATATGTTGGCATAATCAATTAATTATAACATAACAGTAATATTTAAGATACTTACAACCTTAAAAATAAAGCACATCACTTTAGCAACAGAAATTTCATAATGCATTACTCAATAGACTTAGATTAGCGCTAAAAGAGATCCGGCACATTTATACATTAATTAAGTAGCTCGAATATCTAAAATACAATTTACGCAAGTTTTAACCCGATAATCTTTAGCACAGTTATCATATTTGACCCACTTGGTTGATTTTCCTAGCGTATCATTACACTTTAATATCTATTGATAAAACTTAAAAAAAACAATAATATGCAAATTTTACCTTGATGTTGTTGACATACAACCTAGGACCCAGGAAAGTGAACTGAAGAGACGGAGTGTCGGCTTTTCTTATAGCGAGAATCAAACAGAAAATTACCATATACTGGGGCTTGTGACGTGGCAACTGCAGCTCGAGAAATTGATCAGGTTCCTCAGTTGGCGGTTTATCTGCAAATGCTGAAGCAACAGTTGAAAACATATTGTTTAACAAATGTCTTCAAGTACCAAAATACCTAGAACGCCGAGTCTCCGACAGCCTCATTTACACCACATCAATCAGAGCGTGGAACTCTTTAACTGAAGTATTCAGAAGCATGCTGCCAAACGAAAAAAATAAAAAAATAACTAAAAAAAAGTGACAATATTAAAAATATATTAATTCAATGGAAATGTAGATCGTACATTCACTTGCATGTAGCTGATCATTATGTGAAAAGATGATGATCACACCAACTATCGGCCACATTTTGCGTTGGCCTATTTAAATTTGTTAAGTACCCGTTGCGTAAAGAAACTGGCGGAACCAACGTTTTTTGTTTTCAGGCATTTTGATGTTGTGGTTTGCCATAGCGACAATGCTTGCTCTTAGGGGTTGCCTGGTTGGTTTTAATATTCAGCATATTGTGCATGTGGAACATTACTTTATCATACCTGTATTCAAATGAAAAACAACTGTCATAAAAGGGACCGAAAATGCACATTTGATATCTAATTGAGTGTTTGGGTCAGCTTATTTAACTGGCCTATGAGCTTGTTTGAATCTACAAAAGCTGATGACCTTATACAGTTATACCTCATTCGACTCCATTAGCATAACTTTATATTTGAGAAGATTATAGGTCCTAAAAAGTGAATATGTGAGCTATTGTAGATTGAAATAAACGCATAAACCGGCATAAAAAATCTAATCCAAACAACCCATAAGAGACGACATTCATTTAACAAAAATGTTGTGATGAGTAAGATTCTTTGATAAGACGACCTACTATAAACCTTTGAACCGACTTTCTTACTTCAGCAACCAAAGCTGATATATAGTGACTTGCTCGGGCTACGTAAGAGAACATATTAGCCATGACATGTTACAAACCATTCTATTTTGCAACACGTCAGCTTGCATATGTATTTTTCTCTATGCGGCAAGTTGACCTTGCAATGGCTTAATACCTGAGCGGTTTAAATCAACCATGGTCTGCAAAAGCAATTCTATCAGTCGACTTCCCTACTCAAAAGAGTAAAATCACAATAATATACATGTACGTTGAGTTATAATGCGTGAATATAAACCTATTGCCGTCTCTTGAAATAATGTTCTAAATTCTGATAAAAAAACTAACGTTATTAAGGGGGTGTTTGGCAAAGCTTATTAGTTAAGCAGGATAGGAAACGTGGTAGTGCTTGGATTGGCTTGTCGGCTAAGCTAAGATAAATTATATTTCATACAAATATGCTGGTCCAAAACAACATATTGAATTAAATTTCTTAAAGAGATGTTTAGCAAAGCTTATTTAGGTAACTATACTTGTATGGATACCTATACTCCAAATTTAGCAAAGTATACTCCAAATTTAGCAAGTTTATATAAAGCTGAGAAAAAACCACAAATAAGATTCTATGGATACCTATACTTATCGGATAAGTAGTCTATACCGCAGACAGATTCAAGCCTGGTCTTGAACTAATTATCTTGCCTTTTAGATGTAAGGCACAAATTAAAATTTTCAGACGTTGCTCATAAAGTCGTTACCAGGTTATTATTTAAGGTTTCACATTTTATTTCCCTTTCATGTACTAATGCAAATAACAGGAACGCAAGAAACAATAACTATTGCCATATTTTAAGTATGCATCATATATTCAAGGAACATCATGCAACAACAAATCAGCAAAGCAACAAAACTGATAAAAAAACAATTCAAACAAAATAAAAATCAAGATAAGAGTCTAAAACTACCTCGACGCAGAATATCTTGGGACGACAAACCTGCTCTGCATATAAACCTAAAAAAAAGACAAAGCTAACACGTTGTAAAACTGTCCATCGTTATATGTTATGCTGACTTTATAGTGCACTCGAGAAAACAAATACCTTTCTGATTATCGGGCTCGGAATAGGACCCATGGTTATTGAGCCTTGATATCAAATCAGTTAAGAGTCTGTTTTGCATCTTTCCCCTACCTACCTTCTACTTCTTGACGACCTTCTCTCTCTATTTCCTAACTTACATTCCATTATACAAAAACTCGAATGTCCAAAAACATTTCAATTTTGTATGAAACTATGTTCATTCGACACACTAACCTCAGTTTGTGAAATAATTTCCAAACCAACCTAAGCCGCACTTGTCCCGCACTGAAAATTGCAACAAAATCATTTGTTTTCATAAGATTTTTAAATAAATATAACAACTAATAATCCTATAACCATAATATGAACAAAAAAACACCAACTTTACCAATTTGCCTCAAGTTCCTCAAGTTTGTAAGAAATTCTGGATATAAACGGAAACTATATTACACTAAATAAAAACTCACCCAAATCCATAGGCTCAAGCGTCTGAAGCTTATCCTCCACATCAAACTTATTCACCCTTATAGCTCCGAACCTTTAAAAAAAAAAAAAAATCACTCCTGCAAAAGCAAAACCCCGCATATCAAAAAGTTTCAATCTTTTAGGATATAATTATTTCAAAGTAAAACCATAGATAGATTAGTCATAAAAAAAATCCTTTAAACACATACTCAAAAGGTAAAAGCTCAAAAAATCTCTCAAAAGAAAAACCAAAATAGTTCAATTCATGTTACTGGAATAAGTGGTTGTAACTGATACAAAGAAAAAAAAATGGTTTAATGAGATCACATGTACTAATATGCAAAAACTGACTTTTTTAATAGAAAGAAAAAAATAGAAAGCGGTATTGTCAAACTGATGCAAACACATATTTATTAAAGACTTGCCGAGGAATAAATATATAAATAAATAGCTTACATATGCTGTCATTCTAGGCCAAGGACTCGCGTTGAATGCTTTCTGTGCTACTATTACAAATATTTATTATTTGTTTTTAATAAATGGTTATATATTAAAATAAACAACTTAGTGTGAGCTTTAAAAAATAACTTGGGCAAGTCTCATATAACTTAAAGTACATAAAAATAAGGACCAATCAATGATATTTCAATCAACATAGCTTCACCATAGTTTCATTCAAGTCTTCTCAAAACTAAGCATGACCACCCAAAACAACCACCCTAACACCCCTTATCATGAAATATACAGTGTGACAGCTCATAGAACATACAAATGTAGGCATCATCAAACACACTATTATATGGAGAAGCCCAAAACCAGTGTCAAACATAAAAAGTTTTTTGTCGTTTTAATCAAGAGTGCCTTAAATTCATTAGGTTGCTTTGCATTTTACTTATTATGGCGCTACACAAAACGCTGACCCTGAGTATGACAACAATTTTTGTTATTATAGTAGAAGCATAATTTAACCATGTCCCCAATACTATGAATAACATCAATTCCATAATCGTGCATATCTAAGGAAGCTCTTCGAGGTGGGTTGTATACCTATTTCAGGGCAGTAATACATTAATTAACAAAATTCTAGAACCAATTATGTTTAATACTCCAGCTAAGTATTGCAACAACACAAATCTAAAAACCACTTGCGTTTTCAACCTTAATTCAATGATCTAATCACTCTGGCATCTCTAATACCATAGTACAATAATTCTACATCCGTATATCATACTCACATAAAAATATATCAGGACCTTTAATACATAAACATAAGCACAATGACACAACAATAAAAAACCAAAAAACTTTGCAACAATAGTATCAAGATAAGATGTTTAATACATATAAATATGTTTCTACATAGATGAAAAAGAAAACCTGATATTTTGAGTTTTATTGATGAATTCGTGGGAATAAAAAAGCAGGGCTATCAATTGAGTTTATATAATGGTTTAAGCCAGTTTTAGTTTAGGTCATATTAGGATTCTATTTGTAATTGTAATACAATAAAAACTTCGCATTTTTTTTTAAATAACAGTTAAGTCCAACAAAATGTAAAAACTTGCTTAAACAACTTTACATATTTGAAGACCTTTTAGAATGTCCATAAATCAATTAGCAAAAAAAAAAAAAAAAAAAAAAAAAAAAAAAAAAAAAAAAAAAAAAAAAAAAAACTCAAAAACAATACATAAATCAATTAGCATATGATAAATAAAACTTGAATGCAATGATATAAACCATACCACTAATTAATTGTACATGGTGCTTCCAGTTCTATTAATCAAAAGGCCATCATGGACCAAGATCCAAAGGGATATGTCTTCCACTTTCTCCGCCTCAAGTTACTTTAAATTGTTGATGTAACAGTTGATCAATAATGTATTACAACCAAAGAAAATCACATGGATCAGATGTAATATTTGGAATTGGAGAAAAGAATTGAATAAGATTAATGTGTGTCATTAGGTTATTAGGATTGAAGAACAGGTTATAAGATTAGTGTATGTTTGTGTGTTTTCCCTGGTAATTGTGGGAATCGATTTGTTGGGTTATTAGGATTGAAGAACAGGTTAGGGTAATGTGTGTGTGTTTTCCCTTGTAACTGGGGGAATCGATTTGTTGGTGTGATCGTGGGTGTGTTTCCGCTTTTTATAAAATTTTACACTTTTGACATGAAAATATCAAAACATAACACTCCAGCCCATGTGTATATTTGTATTTTTTTCATATTTGAGTATAAAAACGTATTTTTATACAAATACAGAAATTTTTAAGGTTACTTTGATAATTAAAATACTTTTTAAAAAATCATAATAAAAAAAATATTACTAAAAAGGGAATGAATTGATTTTTTTGAAATAAAAAAATTCCAATAGGGGTTTTATTTTATTATATAAAAGATTCATAAAAAACCCCGAACATCACAAGTATTACGATACTGCCATTATGTAACTCACACGTATCTATCAGGGGCCATCGACCGAAAGTAGCGTGTTAAATCTTTAGGGGTGTGATAGGGGTGTTCATGGTTCGAGTAATAAACCGAACAAACTGAAAATGAACTGAATCGAATAGAAAATAAATCGAATCGAACCGAATTTGTTAAAACCGAACTGACTCAAACTAAAATTTTAATTTTTGATTTGGATATGGTTTTGGCTATCTGAACAAAAAACCGAACCGAAAACCGAATATATATATATATATATATATATATATATATATATATATATATATATATATATATATATATATATATATATATATATATATATATATATATATATATATATAGACTTAGGTTAAAATAAAAAGAATAGGAAGCCACCATATCGTGACATGTGTCCCATTCCCACTCCCTTCTTTTTTTACTCTTAGGGGCTTTTTTGTCTTTTAATATCTTTCCCTTTAATATATATATAAATTTTTTCTCATTACCACCTCATTATCACTCCAAAAAAACACACAGTCGATCGATTTCCTCTTTTCTTCTCCACCGTGATCACCAGCGTTCCACCTCATTATTCTCCACCGTGATTATTCTCCAGCGTATTCCACCGTGATGTCAATCGATTCTAACCAGTGTTCATCATCATTGTCTAACCAGTGTTCATCTTCTAGTAATAATCATTCATCATCATCAACAATTTCTTCAACATCATTTAATCATGATTGCAAGTGATTTTAATTGATTTTAAATAATATTTTTATGTTTAAATCACTAATTTTGAATTTATTATGTTTATATCAAACCTGCACACCATGTGTTTGATGATTAGTAATTAGATTTTGATTTAGGTTATGTATGAGTTAGATGCAGTAGATTTATAAATTTGATGCAGTAGATTTATGATTATGATTTCTATATATTAAATTTGATGCACATCAGGTGTGTTTGATAACTTATAATTAGATTTTGATGCAGTAGATGTATAAGCATGATGCAGTATATTTATGAGTATGATTTCTAGATATAGTACTAGGTTTCAGTATATAATTGTGTATTGGAATCCTGCACATCAGGTATGAGTATGATGCAGTAGATTTACAAATTTGATGCAGTAGATTTATGAGTATGATTTCTGATGAGGCGAAAAATGATCCGTTTTTAGGGGGTCATTTAAGCCCGAATCCGACTTTATTTGATCAAATATTGCCCTAAATCGTTCCTTTTGTGATTTTAGGTACTTGGAGAGTGAATTCTGGAAAAGAAGCCATTTCGGACGTTTTTGGAGCATAAAAGTGAAGAAAACGGCAAAGTCTCAAATTTCTATGCTGGGAACAGTGCATGAAGGCGTCAAGAATTGCTCTTGACGGCGTCAGAGTCCCAAGAATAAAAATCCGTAGTTGGTGACGGCGTCACCAAGGCCGTCACCAGGCCGTCACGTGTAAACTTGCGCGCGGAGTAGCTGATATTGTTTTGGTCATAACTTTTGCATACGAACTCGGATTTAGGTGATTCAAAAGCCCACGCGAAGAGGACAAAGAGATCTACAATTTGGTGAAAAAGTGGTCTTGACGGCGTCAAGAGTACGGGCTGACGCCGTCACGAAGGGCCGACAAAAAACATGCCTATAAATATAACTTCATAACTTCACTTTTTGTAAGCCCTAAACCCTAAGGTCGATTCCTGGGTTTAGGTGGGTGTTTTTCCAACAACTTAGAGGGTTTCAATCACTCCATAAACATCATGTATTGGTTTGATGATTCTATCTTAATTATGTTTTCCATTATCATTGTTGTTTGCTCTTATTTGATGATGATTTGCTAATTCACCTTGTGTCTACTTATGATTATGTGAAACTTGTATATAATTGATTAGATCTCATTGATTTCTTGTTGATGTTGTGTCTATCTCCATCAATTAAGGTGTGACAACTTCAATAGATCTAGTTGGTTTAGTTTATAATCCTTGTTTCCTATTGATTCTTGTTTTGATTGAATGATTTATATGTTAGGCTTAAGAAAACTGGCAGATCTCCAAATGGTAACATGCTTGAACGTCTTAAGAAACATGAACCGAGGCGTACTAGGTCTTTATTGGTTGTATTTAATGCATGAGCCACTGTTTACAATCCCTATAGTTGTGCTGGGTCATGGTGTAGGAGGAGATAAGAGCTCATAGAGTTGGGGAGTTATGTATGCCACCCCACGAATGGTATTAAGGAATACAACCCGTCAATTAAAACAAGGTTACAATTCAATAGGTAGGATTGGATAGCTAGCAAGGAGTAACATATCATGGGTAGACATGCTTCACTTATCTTGTAGAACCTTAGTTTAGTTTTCTTGTTAATTAGTTTAAATAGTAGCTTTTGGGTTAGTTGATTAGCAACTAATTCCGCCCACTCTCCCAAAACCCAAGATTTTTACTTGCTTTTCATAAAATATAAAAATACAAAAAGAATCATCCTTCACCTTTAGACCTAGTTAGATTAATTTCAATCCTAACGACACTATTCCTAGCTGAACGATCAATCCCCCGGTACTTGTCACTATACTATACTACAACGATCAGGTACACTGCCTGGTGGGGGTTGTAAGCTTCTCGGGATCCCTCGAGAGGTAAAGCAAGGTGCGATTCCCACGCATCAAGTTTTTGGCGCCGCAGCCCGGGGAATAGTTATTATTTAGGTTGAATTTGATTTTTATTAGGTCTACTCATTAGATTCCTATCAAGTGAGATTTTTTATTTTTATTTTGTAGCTTTCTCGTAGTCTATCTTTTCTTTGTGATTTTGTTTGTAACTTGCTTCAAATGGACCTTACACTTAGGCTTCTAAGATTGCAAGATAAGGTTGAGCGACTAACATACCAAAGAGTTCAAAATACCTCATTTAGAGACACCTATGAATCATATGAGCCTTCACCTAGGATAGATTTTTATGAACAATCTCCATGTTTAAGATCTAGTTTTAGTGAGGCCAAAAGGAAATGCGACCTAGTTTGCCAAGGAATTATGGAGAGAGCCATTGCAACAAATCATAAGTTGGATGAAGCACTAGGTTTGCTATTATCACTACCTAAGAATACAATTGAGGAGGATTTAGCCGAGCATGATCACATTGATCAAAAAGACCTAGGTTTTATGATCGATGATGATGAATCTCAAGAAACAAATGATGAATCTCTTAGGCAATTTGTATATAGCAGTCAGAAAATTGAAGATGATCCTTATGATTCGGACATAGAAGTTGAGATGCCTAGAGAAGCACGTGAGATACTTGGGAGAATGTTAGGACTAGATCCTGACACATGGAATGATGAGGTGAACAACATAAGCCCACAAAATACTCAACCATCATTTGAGGTACACGCACCGCCCGTGACTTACCCGGAAGAAGTAGAAGAAACTTTAGGAATTCCGATGGAGGTAGAACCCTTGGACCAGGCACCACTTGAGGATATAGGTTTGAACACTTGTAGTGATAACCTTACTCCTAGTTCTAGGGAATTTCCTAGTGTTGATGAACCGGAACCTCAACCTTTACACAACTTTCCATCCTTAGATATATTTCTAGGAGACAAAAGAGGAACCGACCCACCCATCAACCAATATTATTCGGGTAGTTTTAGGATGAAGGAAGCCATTCACTCACCCCCTTCACCTCACGTGGCATATTCACACCCTAAGGGTGTGTATCGCTACTTTCACCCACACTTAATCCTAAGTGTAGGGAGAACCTCCCCTATTTCCATTAAATAAGGGTAGAGTCAGGCTCGTGACTCGAACAAAAACAAGCGCTTCTTGGGAGGCAACCCATGTTTTGTGTGTTTTTATTTGTTTGTTTGTTTGTTTGTTTGATTTTATTTGTTTCCGTATGCATGTTTTATTTTTTATTGTTTGTGGCTCATGTTTCAAAGTAAATTATGAAAATGCTTTATTTTGTTTTTAACTTCGTCTTAATTGCATATAAAGGTATTTTGCAAAAGATAAGTGTAAGGGAGATCCAAATTTGTTTATAAGAACGAAATTGAGCATGAACCACAACAATAATAAATGGACATGTGTATTAGTACTTGTTAGAGTCAAATGCTTGTATCGAGTCGTAATGATGTTTTGCAGGATTTTCCAGGAAGTAGGACCAAGTTTTTCCAGAAATTTTCCGGAAACTTAACATAAGAATTTCTGCAGGTCCATTCTGACGGCGTCAGGGGTTTACTCTTGACGGCGTCAGGAGTTAAAAATCTGGAAATTTTACCGGTTTTGTTTTTCTAACGGAGTCTTATGGTTTTTGTGAATTATTAAGTTTTATAATCTCCAGGAAATCTGCAAACATTCATTCCACAAGCATTATATCTTTAATTGTTTTGTTTTTATTCCTAAGTCTGGAATTACATCTAGTTGTGAGTTATCTTTGTTCGGCTTGATGCTTTGGGTTTTTGTAGTTGTTTTCTCAGGTTTAACAGGTTATGTTTGACAAGAAGATGATTTATATTCTGGAAGGGAAGCTTTGATTGTTCATTTTCTTGGAGGAAGATCTAACCTGGCCACCTATAATCCATACCGAGCGAATCAGGGGAGTATTTGATTTCATTCTTTTTACTTATTTTACTTTTACATTCTTTACTTGAACATTGGGGACAATGTTCATCTTAAGTGTAAGGGGAGGGTAAAAAGATGATACCTTACATATGCACTTTCGCTTGAGTTTGTTTTGTTTGATAGTAGATGAGTAATAAAACTACGAGAAATACTTGTTAGTGTAATTTTAGCGCCAAATTTAAATTTTTTTACAACATTTAGGAGTGAAACTTTAGCCATAGCAAGCGTCTCATGGATAGGAGGTTGTATGACTAGCACATAACCGTATATTCAGAAAAATTTTCCACCCAAAAATGTCAGGTTCGCCTTTAGATTTGATAGGAAAAGCATTTATTATTGGTGCTTATGAGTGTACCGGTAGCATTTAGATTCTAGAACTTGCGTTAGTGATGCATCCCGAGACCGCTAGTGAGACTACATTCGTGTGGTAGGATTTACTACATGATAAGAGGCATTAGGATCACCCTTGTGTTAAACCCGTATTATAATTACTTGACCATTTAAGTCATATTACTTGGCTAGTTAAGTCAACTAATTTTTCCCACACCCTTAGCGTTGTACTCATTTTTTAGTACACGAAACCCCTAGTACACCCCTCCGAGCCTATCTTTTCGTTTCTAACTTTAAGCATTTTACTTAAAGGAAGAATTTGTTACACCCCACTTAAATGTACACCCAAATCGCCTTAGCCTTCCGTGTATGCGCTCATTTTTAGTGCATTATTGTTATTTGTTAAACCCTAAGTTAACTTTCTAATTGATTACATGGTTGCTAAGTCGAGTCATATCCTTGTACATATTGTTTTGGGACGATTGGGACTCATGGGTAAGTACTTATTTTATGGAGTAATGGGGAAGAACATAATATTATTACCCCCATAAGTACGTCAATCTTAAAAGTGCTCCAAGTGTTTTAATTTTCTTAATTCGAGTCATTAGAATAGTTTAATGTAAAGTATGTAAAGATTCAAGTGTAAGGGGAATGCTTATACCCCTATGATGTATTATTTTGGATGGTAGGGTAAGAGTGTATGAAAAAAAAAAAAAAAAAAAAAAAGAGAAAAAAAAAAAAAAAAAAAAAAAAACAACAAGAAAAAGAAAAAAAAATAGAAAAAGAAAAAAGAGAAAAAACATACGGACTACCATCCCGTTTTCATTCTATGTTTATTTTATATTTTTGTTATTTTTCATTTATTAGTTTAAGTCGAGTCTAGTCTTGGCTTAGCAACGCCATATTGTACATGTAATTAACCGAGATTGTTAACTCGCCACCAGTAAAACTTCCTTTATCCAACAAAACCGTGTAATTCATATCCCTACACCTAACATTATAACCCTTTAAAAGACCTCTTTGATAGTTTATCCTAGGTGCTTACGCCATGTGGTGGAGGTTTGATCCTTTCCCAAGCCTATGGTAATCTATTTTGCTATGACAGGTAGTGAGAGATATCTTCCATTTCCATAATGTTATATTACTTTATTACACCCGAGAGATGTGAGTATCTAAACACTATTTGTGAGGTGCTTGTGTATGACCTCCGTGCTTGTCTATTGGTCTTTAGTGGAACGATTATTTGTTGTAATTACTTTTATATTAGTGTTAAATGACCCCTAACTTGTCTTTTGAGTAGAATAAAAGCTCATTTGCTTGAGGACAAGCAAATCTCAAGTGTAAGGGTATATGATGAGGCGAAAAATGATCCGTTTTTAGGGGGTCATTTAAGCCCGAATCCGACTTTATTTGATCAAATATTGCCCTAAATCGTTCCTTTTGTGATTTTAGGTACTTGGAGAGTGAATTCTGGAAAAGAAGCCATTTCGGACGTTTTTGGAGCATAAAAGTGAAGAAAACGGCAAAGTCTCAAATT